>MU865045.1:12423-28511 GCA_033576145.1 Cladorrhinum samala | reverse complement strand
CCACCCACCCCCCCCCCCCACCCCCCCCGCCGGCGGGGGGCGCGGCCCGCCGGGAAGGAGTTGGTTATTGGAGGGTTAGTTGACTGTGTTGGCCAAAAGGGGACATTTTAATAAAAGACGAAATCGATCGTGTGAATCTTGCGAAGAAGAAGAAGAAGAAGAAGAAGAAGAAGAAGAAGAAGAAGAAGAAGAAGAAGAAGAGAACCTTTTAGTTTTCAATTTTTAATTTTTAATCTTTTATTTACAAGTCGAAAACATCTATTTTACAACACTTCATCGGCGATGAATGCTCATTTTTTCACCTAGTCATGCTGTACGTAAAATGTGATTTGATTTCAAAAAATTGAAAATATGTACAAATCTCTTGAATATATACTCGAAGATTCCAAAAAAAAATAAAAAAAAATAAACAGGCAAACAAACAAAAATAAACATTCCACATATTTGCCCTAAAAAAAAAAGGTATGCATGTGGGTGTTTGACAACTCTTCTTCTCATCAAGACCCGCTACCTACGGCGTCCTCACTCCCTTTACAGACACTGAGAGTACCACTCATTCTGAGCTGTGCACTTTGTGCCAGCCGCGCACTGGTAGCTGCCGAGCCAGTTCTTGCCGGCACACTGTCCGAACTTGGGGACAAGCTGAGCCGGAGCCAGAGCCAGGATCTTTGACACGGCGTGCTCGGCGGCCGTGACGATGTAGGCGGAAGGGTTGGTGGTGGGCACGCCGGGGAAGATTGACGCGTCAATCACGAAGAGGTTGTCGGTGCCGTAGACCTTTGTGTTGAGGTCCACGACGGCCGAACCGCCAAGCCTGCCGTCGTCGGAGCCGATCTTGTTGGTGCCGACCCAGTGGTTGGACCTGCGGTTTCCGGGCGAGACGACGAGGGAGTTGACAAAGTCCCTCGGGGTGGTACCGGCCGGTGGGTAGTTCCACGTCAGGCCCTTGACGTTCTTGAGGGCGTTTTGGAGGTTGACGATGCCCTGGATGACGGCTTCCTTGTCGTTGTTGTCCTTGAGGTAGGGGACGTCCGAGACGACCGTGGTCAGTCCGGGCGTGATGGTCATGCGGCCCCTGGAAGTCGCGCCGCGGCCCAGGTACTGAGACATGGTCATCGCGTACCCGTTGGGAGTCTCGTAGCTTCCCTCGACGCGGGCGGTCCACTGAAGCTGACGAACGATGCCGTCGGCGCCCTTGATTTCCTCCCAGAACATGGGTCCAATGTTCGGCGCCGACTGCGCGAGGATGCCGGCGCGCTTGTTGAGGTAGAGAGCGGAATCCGTCGTGTTGGGGCTGGTCCAGGCCTCGTAGAAGTCGTAGAACTTGACGTTGGGGTGGGAGATGACGGTGTCGGTGTTGAGGTGGTCGTCGAGGTTGTAGCCGACGGGGAGGTTGATCCAGGATGAGTTGGAGATCATGGTGGGACCGTCGATGACGGACTTCTTGACGACCTCGAGCTGGTCCTGAGGACCGATGCCGGACCGGAGGAGGATCTTGGCCGAGCCGAAGGTGCCGGCCGAGAGGACGACGCGGCCGGTGACGCTGGTCACGTTGACGATGCCTTTGTAGCCGCCCTCTCTGAAGGGCTCAACTTCGACACCGGTGATGTGGCCGTTCTCACGGATGACGCGCTTGACGGCCGTGTTGAGCCAGAGGTTGAAGTTGCTGCGGGTCTTGGCGGTGCGGAGGTAGGTGGCGAGGGGGCCGCCGCGCTGGCCGCCGAGGAACATGTACGGAGTGTTGGAGAAGGTGCGGTTCTTGCTGTCGGGGGCGCTGTTTGCCTGGACTTGAGACCAGCCACCGCTGCGGAGACCGCCAGCCAGGACATCAAAGCCTTGCTGGAGATAGCGCTTGCCGTCCTGAGAAGGAGCGTCGGTGCCGGGAATGCGAGAGAAGACGCGGCTGACGGCTGCGCTGACGTCGTTGTACTTCCAGCCTGTGGGGAAGAGGTAGTTCCAGTCGAGAGAGTAGGGCTTGAACCAGAGGCCGGCGTTGACGGCAGTACCTCCACCGAGGACGCAGCCGGCCATCTGGTCGGTATCGTCGCAGGCGATTCCCTTGGAGTCGACCCAGATCTGATTGCACAGGCCGGGAACGTCGAAGCGGGTAAGCTGGGTGCCCTCGAGCCATTGGGGCTTCAGGGTGCCGCCGTGCTCTCCGGTGGAGGCGAAGCCCTTCTCGATGAGGAGAACCTTCTTTCCGGACTCGCTGAGCTTGTCGGCAGAGGGGATGCCACCAGCGCCACCGCCAACAACGATGTAGTCGAAGCTAGTACCGGTGGGAACTGGCACACCGGCAACACCGGTCTCGGTAGGACCGGAGCAGCTGCCGGTGACGGTCTTGGTGGCCTTGGCGGCCCAGGCAGAGTATGAGGGGTTGGCAGCGTTCGCATCGAGCACAGCACCCCAGATACCCATACCGTTGTCGTGCTGCTCCAAGGTAATCTGGGAAGGGCAGGTCGGGTTACCGGGAGAGGGGAAAGCCTGGACCCAACCGAGAACCATGAAGCCGCCGCTGGTAGATACACCACCAGTCTGGCCGTTCTGATCCCACTGCAAGCAGTTCTTGCATCTGAAGACGAGGGTGAAGTGGGTCGAGTTGATGCTCGACCTGATCTGGGTGATCTCGGCGTTGCCAGTGTAGACATCGGGCATCGCGTAGCCAGTGGCGTAGCGGAGGGAGGTGTAGACCTCATCCTCGTGGGGCCAGGCGGCGATGAGGAGAGAGTTGGTCATGGGACCCCCGAGGGAGAAACCACACCAGCCCTTGACATCTTTGGCGGCACATTGCTGGTAGTTTTCGGTTAGAGCTTGACCCAGAGCACTCTGAAAGGGAGGAAAAGAAGAACTTACCAAGTAACCGATGAATTCGGTAGCATCCGTCGTCAAACCATTCGAGGGCAGAGCAACACCAAAGGTCCAACCACCCTTGCTCTGAGCAGAGTCCTGAGGAACGCCCCAGGTGTTGAAGACGATACCGGTCGCGCTGTCGGTAATGGTGTTGGCGGCGTTGTTCTGGGCGATGGCGGATGGCAAGAAAGCCACCGCGGCCAGGGCGCCGAGGATCCTGGAGACACGACCCATAGCTGTGGCTGTCGTGCGTGAGAGAGAGCAAGAGCAATGTCACCTCGACTCTACCGAAGCCAGAGAGAAACGGGATCCCGCAGACGGGAAAGACGCCCCCTTCTTATTTCTCGCAGCAGCAGCCATGCCGTCGGCCTGCCATCCGACCCCGGTACGTATCGCCTCTCTCCCCCCATTACGTATGCCTGACAGATGCGGGAGACGGAAGCGTAAATGAAGCACACAATGCCGTCTGCAAAATCTCCGGTAGGTGGAAGCGGCAGAGTAACGTCCGCGATATTGGTATGGATGTAACGTTCGCCCACGGCGACGAGTAGTAGTAAGCTTTTATGGGCGCGACAGGATTGGGTCGCGTCCACCTGGGTGGGATGCTATGGCCGAGTAGATCCGAGATTGCCGCCGCTGGATGGTCGAGGTTGGCAGCCTGCTGGCGTTTTGGGGTGGGCAAGGTTGCGGATAGATGTCCCGATGATTGTCAGGGGCGTCCTCCAGGGGAGCAACCCCGGTCACGAGGACCATAAAATATCAAAGAAACTCCGCGGTAGCGGCCTCGAGGGTTGCAGTGCCCTGGGTTGACCTCCCGGCGTGCCGAAACTTGCCGCAAAAATAACGGCACACCAGCTCCGTCGAGTCCCCACCGTCCGGGTTCCCGATCGGGGACATGGCCCAAAAGCGCACAAAAACTGCTCTTTACACGCCTTGGCAGGAACCCTGCACGCGGCGCATTGATGTTTGTTTGACATCAAATCTCCAAATCTGGGGAAACGGTAAGGAAGGACCACCGATGCAATGCGAAGATGGCAGGTAGGGCAAGGTCAAGCAAGCCAGCAGAGAAGGAAGTCAACCGTGGTGGGGGGTTGGCTAAAAGGGAAGGACCTCCTCGAGAGAGCAGAAGGCGCACAAAAATAAATCTAATCGGGATCCGAATGCCCGGTCGCCATGTGCTGAAGATGCATGCATTTAATCTATTTTCTGCCGATGATTTGAGGATTTCCTGGTTTTTCCTTCTTGTGCAGTCTATATTTGTAGCCGCATTACTCGTGTGACTAGATGTGAGTATCTGGTAAGCATCATATAATCATCTACGTAGTAAGCATAGGATCGAACGTGAGAAAGAAAAAAATCAATAAAAATATTGATGTAATTATTATGAAAACAAAAAGAAAAAGTTACAATATTTAATAAATAATTCAAAACCAAACAAACAGCGCAGAAAGGCAAATTCAATTCCCATCCCCCTCAACTTTCGCTGCCTTCCTTTGATTACCAACTTGAACTCGCTCCCACATCACACCTCCCCCTTGTGCCGATCTGCCCTAAATAAAATCAGTCATTAGAATAACACACATCCTCCATCTCTCTGGCCCCCTTCTCTTGATTTCTCTCAGGCACAAGTATACTAAATCAATAATCAAGGTAGGTAGTACGGATATATCACTCACACATATTCAAACCCCCCCCCCCACCCCCTCCCTCCTTCTGCCCCCATTCTCGCAACCAACTGCTACGGCCTTGCTCAGGTTATACCGGCACTCCATGTACCCCACCACCTTGCTGCTCGGTCCCCCTCTGTTCGCCAAACCCCTTCAGATCGTGGCTCAGCGGGGCCCGCTCAGCTGGTAAAATTTTCGACGTCCCTGACCGGATTCGTATTTGACTCCCTTTGGTGATGATGATAATCATGATGAACTATTCTCCAACAGACTCCATTCCGAGTGTTGCTGCGATAAACCCAAGGGTACCTAATTGTTTGAATATTCCCCCCCGAAATAAAACTCGGACTATATCACGAGGAAATACCATCTCTTTTTAGCATACAAACGTACCTAACATGGGGCAATCGCTAACCGGCGGGATAGTACTACTGCACATACAAATACCAATTAAATGATTTGCCTTCCTTCATAACCCGCAAAGTTGAAAAGTATGATCTATATGTCAAAAATGCAGCGTTTAGTTGTTTGTCGGAGCCAAAGTGGGTCGAATCCTATCTAGTTTGATACCGCTTGGGCGACAGGCTGTCTTCATAAATTGGCTCGCTTCAATTGCCTGCCTTCTTGGGACTTTGCTCGTGTAAGTTCCCTCTCAACCTTAACGACGTCGGAGGCCCAGCCTCCTCTCAGGCTTCACAACCGTCATTGCCATGCCCGCCACCCAGTCTTTATAAAGGACTTTTTCAAATGTTTCGTCAAAGACGGTTCACAATTCCTTTCCTCGTAAATAGACGTCGATGATAGCTCGAATAAATCCAGCTATGAAACCCACACAAACTGTGACCTTTATGACGCGCCACAGTTCCCTGGGAAGGGTGATAATACAATTATTCTGCGAGCGCATGGTTGTTTGACGTTGCGACTATAAAATGTATTGATGAAAAAATAAAAATAAAAACCTGTAGTTGGGTAGGAGAAAGGAGAAAGGGGAAAGGGAAATGGAGGATGATGGGAGTAATGGTTTCGGAGAGAGTTTAGGAAGTTTGAATGGTGCAGTGGTACATGTATATATATATAAAATACTTAACCATAAAATGCCAAATTGAAAACTTTAAAATTCGCTGCGTTCCGAGGCATAAATTTTTTATTTACAAACCACCGGCACCAGATCTCAAAGTGGCTTGCAGTAAATAGGTAATAAGCTGTTTTCCCTTCCGGCATAGCTTCAGATCAAATCATCGAGGTAAACGTCCCAGATTCCCGACCCTCGGTCGCTTTGAATGAATTGCCCTTTCATCACACCCAACTATGTAGATAGCTCCTACATTTATGCTTCAAAAATTTTTAATCCTAATTTATACTCCAATCACAGACCCCCCCCCCTAAAATCATCCCCTCCCCCGTTTTTGTGTTCCCGTCGCTCAGCACCCCAATGGAGGCTCAAAAGCATCAAACACGTCCACCCCGCCGGGTCCCTGCCTCACCGAGCCGCCCGGTATGTAAACCTTGCCCCCGATCCCGACCGCCGACGTCCCGTGCCTCGCGACCTCCATCCTCCCGAGCCCGACCCGCCACTCGTCCAAGTCGACGTGGTACCCCTCGACCTCGCCAAAAACCCCAACGTCGGACCCTTCGCTCCCAGTCACGTTGTTGCCCTCCCCGCCAAAGGTGTACACGACCCTCCCTACGACCCCGGCCGCGATCCCGCCCCTCGGCGTGGGCATCCTCCCCTCGCCGACCTTCCACCCGCCCTCCAGGTCCTCGAAATCCAAAATAAAAACCTCAGACTTTCTGTTCTCGGCCCCGTCCCGCCTGCCCCCCAGAATGTACCACTTGGAATCCACCTGCGCGGAGCCCGCGTGGTCCCTGCCTTCGCCCCCCGGAAGGCTGGCGAGGCATTCCGGCAGGTCGACCCAGGAGTCCGTGGGGATGTGGTACGCCGAGACCGTGGCGACGGTTGGGCCCCACAGCCCCAGGATCCCGCCGGCCAGGTAGATGGTGTCGTTGTAGACGGCCACGGCGGCCGCGCCCCTGGGGGAGTGGGCGGGGGGTATCGGGCTGAGCGCCTGCCACCCGGCTTCGGGCGCGAGCAGGTCGAATTTGAACGTCGAGGGGGAAGGCGGCCACTGGGACAGGCCGGACAGCCCCCCCATGAGATAGATTGTGTGGTTGGAGACTGCGGCGTTGGCGTGGTTGAGGGGCGTGGGGATCGGGGTGAAGGACGACCAGGTGTTTGAGGGGATCGAGTAGACGAGGGTCGAGGCTGTCGTGGAGCCGTTGGCGACGAGCCCGCCTATGGTGATGAGGGATGCATCATGGGGGTGCGGGAGAGGGAGCGTCGTATGCTCCTGGAGGGTGTGGGGGAGGGGGGAGAGGTGAGTCCAGGTTGAGCGGACGGGGAGGGGGAGTCGGAGGAGGGACAGGGAATAGAGTAAAAGAGTGCGCATCGTGAGGTTTAAAGTAAGCAAGTTTGCTCCTGGGCTTGGGGGGTTTTCAATGACGGAAAAGACCAAGCGGGTCAGGTTTTGATTATTGTAACCGAGTTGACATCGAGTAGTAGGAACCCCCTGGGGTATTTGATTATTTTCTACTAATAAATCTCGCGCGAACTCTGAGAACCAGAGTAGCAGCGGGTGTAATTAGACATGGGATTATTGAAAAGCCATTCATGCATCATGTATATTTCCCCGCAAATCACTGCAGGTAATAGTCGCCATTTTTTCCGCGGATGCTTACCCGCTCGCATGGTTGCGAAGAGAAGAACCAATAATTTGAATCGTATGCAATCAAAGTCCGACCTGGTATGCGAGCAGGGTTTTTGAATTTGTTATACTAAAATATGATTTGCTAGTTCTACCTAGATCTGGTGTTTAACAACTGGTTACTACATTTTTCATTACTACACGTTATTCGAGCGTGGAGAAGAGCGAAGGCAGGTAAGCAAGTCCTAATGGGGAAATCGCAGGGATTAGTGATACCTCCTATAGTTTACTTACTTTGAATCAAGTCCGCCGGGCTCCTGTTCTAGGTGGCCTCAGAAAACAAATACTTTTTGGGATACAAAAGTAGAGAGCGAAGATGTGTTGATTGTTATTGATAAAGAGAGGAAAAAAAAAAAAAAAAAAACACACAAAAGCTAACCGGCCAACCCCCTTCACTTTAGGAAGGGAGGTGGCCGGGTACGAAAGGCATTCGGTGCTTTTACTCCGTGGGACGGTTCGAACGGGGGGCTCCTTCATTCGGGTGAAGGAGGGGGTTGGCGTGCTGGCCCCCAGACCACTGGGTTATTTCCCCGGTCTGGGGGCGTTGGAAAGGTGCGTCAGGAAACATAACTATATACCCAGACGACGGTGACCTGTTATCGGACGAATGCCATGACTTGAGTTAATCGCTTCCATCTGGCATGGTGAACCTAATGGAGGAAGGTACGTGGGTACCTGGCAGCATTGAGCTTCGACTACGTCCTAGACGGGACTTTCCATGTGGAAATCGAGAACAACTCAACCCCCAACGAGGCAATAAAGTCACATGTTGAAGGAAAAACAAGGTTGAGCTCGAGTATTTCAAATGTTTGTCATAAGTTCGTGGCTGTAATATACAAAAAACGTAACCCCATGATTTTCTATACACTTTCTATCTCTCCTTTTATTTTTCCCCAGTTCCTAATCTTTGACAGTTGGATGGTAGTTGATGATGATGATGATGGCCGAGGTGGTGATGTTGATTGGATCGGTTGTAATGGTATGATGGGAGAGCATGAACTTCGTGAACAAAGAACCAATTCCACCTGCCATTTCTGCCATGTTATATTCCAAACATTCCCGCGAATCCTCCCTCCTACTACCTGTGTATATATTAACATTTCATTAGACGGCTACCTCAAGCGACAAGCTTAGAAAGCAAACACTTGATCCTCAAGCTTGCTAACGGGCCGGGCCTTCTTGAAACCAAGTGCCTCGGTGGTCTTCTTGAGACCGCTGACCATGGGGGGAGGACCGCAGAGGAGAATCTTGACGTCGTCGGCGGGCCTGGGGAGCCATTCCTGCAGTTGATGTCAGCAAAGAGGTTGACTAGCGTGAAGAAAAGGACAGCAAAACTCACTTGAATCATATCGGCAGTAACATAGCCAACACCACCCCGCCAATCCGCAGGGGGCTTGTCGAGAACGTAATGAACGCGGAAGCTGTGGTCCTCGGCAGCGAGGGCATCGAGGTCCTCCTTGAGCAGAATATCCTCCTTGGTGACGTTGGCGAAGATGAGGTCAATCTCGGTTCTGTCGCCCGTCTTGCGGCCGCGGATGATGGCGCGGATGATCTGGAGCATGGGGGTGATGCCCGTACCGCCAGCGATCATACCGAAGTGACGGACCATGTTGGGAGTGTAAACGAATGCACCCTTGGGGCCCTTGACGCGGATGGTTTGACCGACAGCGAGGGAAGCCATGTGACGCGAGATGTTACCGCTGGGGTACGACTTGATGAGGAGGTCGACGAAGCCGGGCGTCTCGTCGCCGGACACGGGGGTGTAGGAACGAACAATCTCCTTGGAGGAGCCATCGGGCTGGGGAAGGTGAGCACCGATTGAGATGTGCTGGCCTATGGGGAGACCGAGGATCGAGTTGGGCTTGGGGAGGGCGAAGCGGTAACTGTTGAAAAGGGGTGTGTCAATATGGATGAACAAAGTAAAATAGGGGATTCGAGCAAGGTGAGCTTACATGGCGACATTGTGCGAGATGATGGTCTTTTCCTTGAGCTCAAACTCCTGGAAGACGTCGGGCTTGAGGGCCTTCTTGGGGACGTTGTTGTAAAACTTGAAGGACCCGAGGACGACGGCGAGGGCAACAGCATAGGGCAGCCACTCCCGCTTGACAATGGCCGTACCGAAAATGATGAGGCCGGCGGGAATATAGATGGCGTCAAAGTACTTGCGCGAGAGATAGGATTCGTCGGCCATTGTGGCGGTTGATGTGGTCGGTCCTCAAGTTCTCTCACCGCGGCGACGTGAACCACAGATACCGAATGCGTGCTGGCTCTCTGATGAGAGAGATCGGATGGGGGGGTCTGGTCCCCAAAAAATAAACTGTTGAATTTGGCCGGGACGGGGGTTGCAAAGGCGGTGGGCCGATTTTCCCACATTTTTTTGGGGGGGCGGCTTGGACCGATTTCTGCCGGCGACGTCTCCACATAAAGTCAGTTTTGACAGGGGGGGGGGGGGGGTTCGAGTCGTTAGCACTACGTCCAGGCTCAGGTCACCAAGGGCGGCACTTGAACACATCAGAACTTCTTGAATAAGATGCATTACCGATATAAGTGGCTTATTAAAATTCAGCAGGTAAGATTATTTCTGACCTTCTGTCTTGTATGGGTATACAAGACTGTTTGTACACATCTAATCTCTTGATGCAACACCGTGTACCATATCTGCGGCTTCTCCAGCGGATAGGGGCGTCAAAATTGAGCATGAAGTCTATCTCGTTCTGTTTTGACGTCTTATGAGAGAGTGATGAGGGATTGAGAAGGTCCAGCCACAACGCTCATGTCTTTTGATAAGAACCCATTGATCGGAGATACCTCTCAACAAGACAAAAAAACATTTATTCTTCATTGACTTTTCACATTCCCAATCAATTCAATTCTCCTAATCTCCAGCAAAACCAGACCCCTTTGAACCATCGCTTCCCAGAAACACTCTCGATCAGACCCGGCCCGCACTTGGCTCCCGTCCAGCGTCCCATCAATCGAAGTCTTTCTTCCCGTCCAAGACACTCTAGCGGCGGAACTTTAAAGAAAGCCCAGGGACCGCCCCACCACCACGGTTGTGCTGCCACACAAGCCCGACAACCGGGTAAAGACAACCAGACTCATCAGACCACCATCAACGGCATCGAACTCTCCAAGATGGGCGAAAACGTGATAGAGTCAGCGGCACCGGAAGAAACCCCCTTCCACTTGACTGATGTGGACAAGTGGGTGCTGTCACAGACCGACGAAACTTTCAAATGCCATGACTGGGAAGAGTTGCGCGAGATTCTTGGTACTGTGTTTATTACCCCATCCAGAATAAGGAGTCTATCTGGCTCACCAAAAATGCTAAACTAACACATATACCCTTTTTACTTTTTGTTGAACAGCAAACAATCAGCTTCACATCCTCAAGAGAAGACCGTCCGATCTCCGGCGATATATAAAATGGTCAGCCGAGACCAAGGCCAAGTACGGTAGCACAACCAACTTTCTCCTCGCCCAACGCCTGCCCAAGGCATGGGGCAAGCCGCCATTCATCCCGGCCTCCGACATACCCTTCTCGGATCCGTCTGACTACTGCGTGTTGAAGAATGACTGGCCATATGGGTTCGAGCCCGGCATCTCCCACATTGTCGTGTGGACCCGAACACCCATAGCCACAGACGACACCGTCGGCGACATGACACCCGAAAGCAGGAAGACCGTGTCTGACTTTATCAAGCGCTTCTTTGTTGACAGGCTAGGGCCCCGAGGTGAGGATAAAGTGCTGTGGTTCAAGAACTGGGTGGCTTTGCAGAGTGTTCGGACTGTTGACCATGTTCATGTGCTGGTAAGGGATGTTGAACCGGAGATAATGGAAGAGTGGACAAGGGAGCTCGAATGTCATAAAGCCCAGTGAATTGGAGTCAACAGGTTTTTCTCATAGAAAAGAAGAAACAAAGGGGGCTCTATTGAGCTGCAGCAGCTCGGCGCTGCTTGCGATTGCCTGCCAGAGCTGCGTCCGAACCTGCTACACCGGCGGCACCTGATAATCCTGCCATGCTCCTTGCTGCGCCGAGCATGCCGTACCCCTTGTAGAACCCGTAGGCGGGAACGACGCTCCAGAGAAACCACGCCCAGTTGCCAAAAAGTGCCGCGAGGATGGCTGCGGCCCAAGTTACCCAGATGACGTCGAACATGTATTCAGTCAGACCGGGGGCGGCAAGGTCCTCTCCGGAGGACTTGAGAGCCTTGGTGGTTGGGTCAAAGCTTGGTCGACCCGTCTTTTCCAGGGTGAATTGGCAGACGAAGCTGGGGATTGAGAGGATGAACCAGGTGAGGAGGGAGCGGGACCTGAAGACGAAGTTGAGGAGGAGGAAAAGGCCGTTGACGATGAGTGAGCCGATGTGGAGGTTGTTGAGCGCCGCCGCGTTGGACTTGGCGCGGTCTTTGCGTGCTTTCTGTGCCATTTTGAGTTGTTTCTGTTTTCTTTTTTTTTTTTTATGAAATTGACCGATATGGATCTTAGAATTTGGACTTTTGGTGATGTTGAGTCTGAGTGTGGTGGTTTTGATACAACTAAGAAATCTGGCAGTTTGAGTTGAAAGGGACAGGAAGAGCTAGCGAATGGCGTTCGTGGCAGATTCAAGATCCCTGCCGCCCCGCAAAACTGGACCACGGCCCACCACATCATCCTGAGGTTCTCAAATAATAAGAACCATTTGTTGACTTTAATCCCTCCAAAACCGCTGGCAAAATCATGATAACGGGCGCATATCCGGGCAATTTTTTTGGTGATAATTATACACTTGTTGGTCACCTTCTTCAAACTCCAAAGAGTGAGGAGTGCAATGTGCTAAATGTGCCATGGCGCGCTTTTGAGTTCCATTGTTTGTATTGTTCAACGAAATACATCCAATAATATACTATTTCCTTACTCTATTGGTAAGTAGCCCAAACAGCTCAAGAAAAGAGCTTTCAATCCTCTTTTCTTCCTCGTGCAGCTCAATCTGATAGATCTAGCCTACCTAGTTTCCATGGGATTTGGAGAGTTGGTCTCAAAACTTGTCTAGTATATCTCCTGGTTCCCATCGGTATGGCTCATTAATAACCCTTAACCATGGGGACATATTACACAAGGTTCTTGAGATGATGTCACTGATTTCAATTTTCTCCGTCCAGAACCTTTTCACTTTAGCCTTGGATTAATTACTGATTCAATGATTTTGTCATGTATGCACATGCATGAATGTTCAAGTGACAGTTGCGATTGAGAGGGGCAAGAATCGGAAATCATCAGCGACTTCATTGGAAGATGGAAGCTGGACGTCGAATCGTGACTGGGACAAACATTGGCGAGTGGAGATGTTGCTGCTCGGCAGGCCCCAACCGTCGCGGCGGGAGTGCAGCCTGGCAGCGCGTGTGTGCCCCCCCCCCCCAGCCAAGAGAGCCAATGAATGGTTCCGTAGCAGTGGCTGGTGGTTGCCCGTTGCCGCGCCCACCACAACAACCACATCGCGAGACCCTTGCTGCCCTTGACTGCCCTTGGCCCCTTGCTGCCTTTTCCAGATGCAGCTTTGACATCTCTGGAGAACATCCAAAACCCACAGGGCCAGATGCATTGGTCCGTGACCATCATTTGTCGTTCCCGCCTTCCGTTTTTCCTTTTCTGAACAAGAGCCATGGGATTGCGATTTGGAGTGCGGTCTTTGACGATTTGAACGGCCAAAACATTTGCGGACCCGCCGTCGCATATCGTTGCCTTGTTTTTTTTTTTTTTTTCTTCTTCTTGATCCGTGTTTTTCTAGAACTCATTGTTCGGCCGGCTCCTTGTCTGCAGACCAACCCGCACATCACCCCGCGAAAGGGAATTCGACGACATTACGACATACCCATTTACCTACCCACCACAGGCGTAAACACCCTCATCGGCTTGGGATACATACATCTTGGACAGGCAACATTCGCCGTTAATTGTTTTTTCTTAATTCAGCAGCTGCATCGACCATTCCTTGCCTGCCCACCGTCTACGAGTGTCCCCCTTTAGCATCCTCCATCACGTCGGCTATCCCATGGAGCACCATCGTCGCCGGTAGCAATTCAGAGAGCCTCTCGTCGCATCCCGGCCCGGCGCAGCTGTTCCTCGCACCTCCAAGATGGCACCGAATAGCGCCACGGTTGCCACGTTGCTGAGACAGACTGTATACTACCATCTCGACAATTTCTCGCCAGACAGCGCCCTCTTCTTTGCCGAGCGTTTAAATGCCTACGATCGATCATCCGAGTCTGCTTACCTACTCGCCCTTTGCCACTTCCGTCTCGGCGATTCGAGATCAGCCTACGAGGCCAGCAAGACCGCTGGCTATCGCGGTGTACACTTGGGGTGCGCTTTCATTTTTGCACAGGCGTGTCTGGATCTGGAACGATACAAGGATGGAGTGACAGCCCTGGAAAAGGCGAGGGCCCTGTGGACCGCCAAGTGCAGCATTGGGAAGCACAACTCAACCGCCAGAGCACCATATCCAGACGCAGCAGCGGCGTCCTGTCTTTTGGGTAAGCTCTATCGGGCATACGATGACAAGAAGAAGGCGATTCCATGTTTCGAGGAGGCTTTGAAAGCCAACCCTTTTATGTGGGATGCTTTTATTGCACTCTGTGACATGGGCGTTAACGTCAGAATACCGAATATCTTTAAGCATAATGAATCCTTTGCACGAAACTTCGATCCCGAACCTAGCACGACCACCCAGGCAGCTGACACCAGCTCTGCTATTCCCGAGCCCCTCCAGAAAAAGGCAGGAATCCAAGCGGTTAGCCACGATGGTGATCCTTTCGAGGGACACCGCTCCACGGCGTTTCAGGACGTGTCGAGCAACAATATGCTGTTTGGGGACAATGGTCAGAATGACCCGTTTTCGCTTTCAAGGCTTGCCGCAGCAAACGCGAGATTCAACTCGAATATAGGATCAAGACATGCACAGGATGTGATGGAGACGCCGAGCGGTCCAATAGCAGCTGTCGAACCGCAAATATCCCGCCTGGGGAGTGTACAGGAACCCCCGCAGGCACCAACTCGTCGGACACGAGCGGCTGCTCCTGTCGAATCTAACATATTCGAAGCTCCGCCGAGGATGGGCTACCGGCTGGGCACCAAGAGGAGAGAAAGGCTTCAGCAAGAGCAGCCGTCGGAGCTTTCAGAATCGACGATTAAGGGGCCACCGCCAGCTCCATCGGCAATAGAGAGAAAGCGCACAGCATCGGGACACCCGGTCCAGCCGCGCCCAGCCAATGGTGAAGAGCCCAGGAGGAGTGCGAGGTTGAACGTGCTGCCCAGAGCAACGGCTTCGAGGGCTACAGTTGGGACAACAATGGGATTGGGTACCGCTGCAACTCGGGAGGTAAAGAAGGCTAGGCCCCCAGTCTCGAGAATCGTGCGACCTGGATCGGGCGGTACGATGGGGAGGGTTGTCAGCGGCAATCGAAAACCCATGGATGATCAGAATATGGATGTTGATCAAGCCGAGGCGCCGCGTGTTAAGGAGCCGCCCGCCATCCAGGCTCCGCCGGTCAAGACGGTGGTTGAGCCCGAGCCGGTCAAGATCGACGAAGCCTTGAGATACATACTGGATCTGTTGAAAAAGATGGCAACCGGTTATCTCCTATCATCTCAGTTTCAGGGCCAGGAGGCGATGAGCGTCTTCTCAACCCTGCTCCGAAGTCAGCAAGATACACCGTGGGTGTTGGCGCGGATGGGCAGAGCACAATATGAGCAGGCCAACTATGGTGAAGCGGAAAAGTATTTCAAGCGCCTCCGCCTCATTGCGCCAACTCGCCACGAGGACATGGAGGTGTACTCGACCATTTTGTGGCATCTCAGGAAAGAGACCGACCTCTCCTTCCTTGCACATGAGCTCGTGGATGCCGTTTGGGACTCCCCTCAGGCCTGGTGTGCCCTGGGCAACGCGTTTTCCCTTGCGTGCGACCACGAGCAAGCCCTGCGTTGTTTCAAGCGGGCCATCCAGCTTCATCCGAAATTTGCATACGCATACACCCTTCAGGGGCACGAACACGTGGAAAACGAGGAATATGACAAGGCCCTCACGGCATACCGACAGGCCATTGCGGCCGACAAGCGACATTATAACGCCTACTACGGCATCGGCAAGGTTTTTGAGAAACTCGGTAATTACGAGAAGGCCCTCAGTCACTACAAGGCCGCGCTGGTGATTCATCCGACGCACGCCGTATTGATCTGTTGCGTGGGGACGGTGTTGCAAAGACAAAAGAATATCGGCCAGGCGCTTCCATACTTTAATAAGGCGGTTGAGTTGGCACCCAAGGCCCCTGAGATTCGACACAAGAAGGCCAGAGCGCTGATGGCGACTGGACAACTGGAGGCGGCCAGAGATGAGCTCATGGTTTTGCGGGATCTTGCACCTGACAAGGCCCAGGTCCATTTCTTACTGGGTAAACTGTGCAAAATGCTCGATGACTCCAAGGGGGCGGTCCGACATTTCACCATTGCCTTGAGTCTGGACCCGAAGGTAAGATTTTTTTTTTGGCCCCTTTACGATGCACGTCGTTGAGCAGTGGACTAACTATCTTTACAGGCAAGTTCGCAGATCAAGCAGGAGATTGAAGGTCTCGAAGGCGGCATGGCAGATGAATCCATGTTGCCCTGAGAATCATGAACCACGATGATGTTTGAACACGAAAAAAGAAAAAAAAAAAAAAAAAAAAAAAAAAAAAAAAAACATACGAAAAACAAAAAAAAAAAAAATACCGGAGCCATTAATGGTTGTTGGTGGGATTTACTAGGGAGTCCGATATTTTTGGTCTTGGGGTTGGG
>MU865045.1:0-12413 GCA_033576145.1 Cladorrhinum samala | reverse complement strand
TACTCTTTTTTTTTTTTTTTTTTTTTTTTTTTTTTTTTTTTTTTTTTTTTTTTTTTTTTTTTTTTTTTAAAAACAAAAAAAAAAAAAAAAAAAAAAAAAAAAAAAAAAAAAAAACACTTACGAAACTTGACAATTCCTGAGCCATTCATGGTTGTTCGTGAGATGTACTCGGGAGTCCGATATTTTTCGTCTTGTGGTTGGGAGAGGAAGCGATCGTGAACTGATGGCTCTTTTTTCTTTTATACGGCAGCGTCCGTACCGTTCGGCATGGCAATGGCGTTTCTTTTGGGAGGAAGGGCACGGAAATGACTATATCCCTTGTGGAGTTTTTGTATGAGTATCTCAGCATTGCATTGGGCCCGACATGCATAGGATGGGGCCAGTTGGTCAAAGAGAGCCGACATGGAGAATGGCCGGGGCATGGAAGGAAATAGTGTAGAACTTGGGTGTACCCAAAAGAAAAAA
The DNA here is from genome assembly GCA_033576145.1 of Cladorrhinum samala. Lineage (NCBI taxonomy): Eukaryota > Fungi > Ascomycota > Sordariomycetes > Sordariales > Podosporaceae > Cladorrhinum > Cladorrhinum samala. Next base: position 11,948 of record MU865045.1, on the reverse strand, counting down.
AAATCAACAATACGGGCATTGAGTTTTGGTTACGACCAGACTTTAATAGTAATATCTCAAGTCCAGATCTCATTGGTGGTTTCATGATGCAGTACCGCACTGACAGACGAACATGATCTAGCTCCCTTTCTTGATACGCATCTAGATTTCTTGTGTGAATGTGATGTGCTTCCAGGTTGAAGGGTACCAGTTCCGAGGCAGGAGAGGAACTTGTCTGATTTGGCAACCCCTGGGTCTGGCAAGATGGGTAGGCCTAGAACCAGTCCAAAATTGTACAAATAACCAGCGACGCCCCCCTTCCATGAAATTCCACTTTTGTCCTTCCTTGAATGTTGATCGCGTTGTTGAGGTTGGAAAATGGGGACAAGAAGCTCGGACCACCGCGCAGTGATTTGGCTGATTCTGGGTTTCACGGCAAAGGCAACCTGGAAAGCTCGGGCCACCTCTGCGGGGTCACCCCTTTCTGCAACACGCGTGCCGCAAAACCAAAAATCAGCGATCAAAGCAGCACGCATTTGACACTCCAAATGTGCATTGATTTGAAGCGCTTTTTTAATTCCCAAAAATCAGAAACCAACACCATAATTAAAATAACACCGCGGCCCCACACACCACAACCATCCCTCCCAAACTAGACTAGTGCCTTCCTTGACTTTTGAAATCAGTGATTTTACCCAGTTTTTTTTTTGCAGCAGACCGTGGTGTTTCGTGCCCGCCTACGGGGGGTTTTTTTTTTTTGGCTGTTCTCTGTTGCGATTGTTCTTTCTTTTCTATTGCCCGCGGAACGTTCGCACTTATTTAACATCTTTTACCGCCCACTTCCCCCCAGCATTTCCCCCCCGATTCTCTTTTCCTTTCCACATCTCCAAACTTTTGAAGTTGTTGATAAGCCTTCATCAACTTTTTCATCAACAAAACAATACAACCTTTCAACAAAACAAACTTAAAAAGACACATACATTCATCAAAATGACTGGACGTAAGTTGCATCTTTAATTATATCATTTTTAATGCCTATCGTTGTCGTCGTCGTCGTCGTTATTGCATCGGCTCCCGTTGGGTGAGGTGGTAGTGGTGGTGGTGATGATGCATCGCAGTGGGGGGTGGGTACCCCACCGCGCGTCGCGTCTCCCACCTCACCTTACCTCCTTCACCTATTCCTTCATCTACGCTCTCTCTCCCTTAACTCCTCATGCAAACAAATAACTAACTCTCTAAAAAGGTGGCAAAGGTGGCAAGGGCCTCGGAAAGGGCGGTGCCAAGCGTCATCGCAAGATTTTGCGTGACAACATCCAGGGTATCACCAAGCCCGCCATCCGCCGTCTCGCTCGTCGTGGTGGTGTCAAGCGTATTTCAGCCAGTAAGTTATTACCTACTCATCACCACCACCATTTGTACTCGGTCCATATACTGACGGTAATTGTAAAGTGATCTACGAGGAGACCCGTGGAGTTCTCAAGTCCTTCCTCGAGGGCGTTATTCGTGACGCCGTCACCTACACCGAGCACGCCAAGCGCAAGACCGTCACTTCTCTCGACGTCGTCTACGCCCTCAAGCGCCAGGGCCGTACCCTCTACGGTTTCGGTGGTTAAACGGGACCACTCCACCTCATTTTTTTTTCTTACTTGGGTCTCTCTTTTCCACGGAAAGCGATTTGGCGAGGTCTCTGCTGTCATTGATTGGGCCATGGAATGGAAATGGATTTGTTTTTTCTAGTTTGGGCGTTCTTACGGGGGAGGGAATCACAACAGGGAACATAACAACGTGCGCGGGTTTATTGCACACTGCACACATGAGTATTTAACGGATTGCGGGAGGAAGAGTTTAACTGAGACGGGGGGTAAATGGGTCAAAGTATGATTTCGGTTGATGGGGTGTTGCTCAGATTTTGAGAAGCACTTGAGAAACAGAAATATGAAATACCAATTTGCTCTTTATTGATCAAAATCATCTTTGTCTTTGGCGTTTCCGATGTGATGCCGTAAATATGTAGACCTAGTCTAAGTGTTGACTTGATATCTGGACTTGGTTACCAGACTGATTGATAGGATGAGATCAATATCCCTCCCCAACCCCCAAACAATATTATTACTTGAACTACCTAATTTCTTCCCAAAACCATTTATTACCCCCTTACAAATACTTCCTCCCAGCAGCAGCGACCCTCTGCCTGAAGACGGGACTCCTAATCTCCATGTTGACCTTGTAAAAGGGCGACATGATTGCCTTTGTGTAGTTTTCGTAAACCTCTGCAAAAAAGTTTTTGATGGCCTCTTCGGTCTGAGGGGAGGTAGGGTTCGCCCCGATCGAGGTCGAGTTTCGCGACGAAGACGACGAGGAAGAAGCCGAAGCCGAAGCCGAAATCGACGAGGACGCGCCGCCGAGGCCCGAAGCGGCCGCCGCTGAACCTCCGGATCCCGGGCCCGCCGTGGGCTGGTGAAGCAGGAGGAACTTTGCGCCGCTTCCCGTCATGAAGCACGATATGTAGTTGTTGAAGAACTTGTCTAGTACTTTTAGGTATCTATTTTTTTTTTTTAAAAAAAAAAAAAAAGAAGTTAGTTTATTAAGGGGGTTGTCTTTGATTGTTTATGTGTGTATGCATGTATGTATACAAACGGAGGAGAAGAGTGGTGAGGAGGGGAAGAAGGGGAAGAGGGGGGATGAAGGGTAAAGAATGAATGTATGAAAGCGAATGGGACTTTTTAGATATATATATATAAAAGAAAAAGGAGAGGGGAGAGGGGGGATTTACAATTGTCCATTCGTCCACTGTACTTCTTCTACTATGTCCAAGCTGCTGTGGAGGATGAATTGGTTGAGGTGCCTGGCCTGCTCGGTGAATCGCGGCTGGCCGTCGCCGCCCTGTTTCGAGGTGCCGAACTCGTATTCGAAGAGGGGGTTATCTTGTGTGCCGATTATGGCGAAGTAGTAGGACATTTTTTTTTGGGGGGGGACGGAGGTTTGAAGGGCGAAAAGTGGTGTTGGTGATGGCTTCGTTTTTTGTTTTTTTTTGGTATGGATTAGGTCGGTAAGTAGGCTATCAAGGTATCTATCATTCGTGGTTTTCGTATGGCGGATCTGCTTTGACGGGAGGTAGCAGAGTGTGTGCGTATGTGCGTTAAAAGGTTATTATACGAGGGGGGTTCGGATATCTCAAGCTTCGAGGGAGCATGAGAGATTAGGTCGGTCGGTCGGGGGTTTTTATCGCATTCATTTATTTATGATGGTTGAGATAGCTTCAATGCTTCTTCATCCATGGGGCTTCCTGAGGTTGCTTCCCAATGCGCTAGTGCTGCAACGTGCATGTGCAAAGCAGTGTGGGTCGCGGGGTGTCTTGCGAAGCTCGGGCCCCACTGCTTTGACAGCGCCCAGTCATGATTGGCTTGGGGATCCAATTGGGGACCTGGGGGGGCAGCCGTAATTTTTTGGAGCAGCGTCCCGACCATCCAAGTTGTGGTCATCCTCGTCTACCATAGAACTTCCGCCCCAATCCACTTTGTTTTGTTGGCCCCACGATAAGTCAACATGTTTGGGGCATTCAGAACGACGAGCTCTCTTGGTGGGGGTCTTCTCTGGTAAGCAAGTACGGGTGGACTATTGAGCATCTCGGTAGTTGATTGACATTTTGTGCTCCCGCAGGAAGATCCCATGGCGCCTTTCCCCCCACCAGAAATACAGACACAGACAACGATTGCGCGCAGTCGACAAGGTCGTTGAGACTGTTGCAAATGCTCTGGCAAAGAAGGGCGAGACTTTGAAGGCGGTTGAGAGGTGGCAGGCCGAGATGCCCACCGAGGCGGAAATGCTGCCCAAGGACAAATACACCATCTTTGACAGGAAAGAGAAGAAGTACCGCAAGGGCATTCACAGTATGTTGGGATGCCGGCATGAATCAAGCTGGGACGTGACTGACCTGCTGCTCCAGAACTACCAAAGTGGACTCGTGTCTCACAAAGAGTCAACCCTCCTGGATATTAAAACGGCAACCAAGATACTATGGCTTTGGGAGATGGATGTATTATCTGTGTATGATACCATATGGAATAAACCGAACTTTTGTTTTTCTTACGACGATGCGACGATGCGACGATCTACAACAACTGCGAGACCAGTGTGATGTTAAGGTAGATATCTATATTAATTTAGTGCGCATCTGGCGCAACCAATATCGCTGTAAACAAGGCTATCTGCAATTTCTCATCTTTTGATTGCTTAGCAGGCCATATTCCACTTCCAAGACATATTGTAGCCATGATGACCATGGGGTTACGAGGTCCCCTTAGAGGTGACGGCCGTCGTGGTTTGAACTCAAAGGCGGCGTCATCTGACGTTCTACCCTTTTGCGAACCATAACTTCTCCATTCTCATCCGCCCCTACCCCTATCTCAAGCGCCCATCATCGTCGTCGTAGTTTCTGCCCCTTGATTTCTCGCCAGCTATTGCCCTGCCAAGACCACCACGACCCTCGTCGTAGTCCTCGCGATACTCATCTCGTACCTGTCCGCCAGATTTTCCGCGGCCGTACTGTCGGCCTTCTTCGAAGCCTGGATCCAAATCCGTTCTTATGATGCGCTCATCAAGCTTGGTTCCACCAATGAATTTCATCGAGTCCAGCGCATCTTGGTGTGTGTAATACTCGACGAAGCAGAATCCGCATGGTGTCTTGGTGAACCGGTCCAGTCCCATCACCAACCGCTTGATCTCGCCGCATTTGCTGAAAAGTTCGTAAACCTGTTCTTCGGTAGTGTAAAACGAGCTGTGCATGGTTAGCTTCGCTCCAAACTTCGAATTGAATGGCGGGAGCGATAGTACGTACAGATTGCCGACGTAAAGCGTGGTAGCGGTCCTCAGATGCTCCTCCTCATCTTGTTGCTCGGACTGCTGTCTGTTTCTATCATCGTCTCCGTCACGCTGGTCCTTGTCGAAGCGCCTCTTCTTGTGCTATCGGTTATAGGATTAGCAAGGTTGCCCGTTGCTCATGATCCGAAATATGCGACTTCTGGCAAACTCACTTTATTGCTATTAAAGTAGGCACTGGGCCGGTCGAGGCGCTCTACTGTTGTTCGTTGTCCACGCATGCTGATGGATAGTATGACTGTTATCGATGTGCGTATCACCGGTTTCTTAGGGCGCGCCGTCGTATGAGCTGGCAAGGTTCGAGGAGGAAAAGTTTGGCCCGCAATGCACCTTGGGAGCTTGGATGGTTTTCTGTTCAAAAGTTACCAACCACGGCTGCGACCACTGGGGAAGAAACCGCTGTAAAAGTCAAGTGGGTCCCCTGCTGCAGCGCGGACCTGGCATTGTCGCGTTACGCTGCCAAGACGCGGGCCCTGCCAGATAGCTACACAGTTGGTGACCAGGCGACGGCGGGAGCAACCTACCTCTTTGGTGGAAACGCGCTAAAAACAAATCGCAAGACCTCACAGCCCGTTTTAAGAAGAAAGCTCCCTGGCCCCAACCTTCCGCCCGGACTGGACTTGGGGAACGAAAACCTTAATTAATTGACACCCATCCACCTCCCGACCTGCGCAAAACACCAACACATCCGGTGCTGTCACTTTGGAGCTCGACTTTTTCCGACTTTTTTTTTTTTTTTGAACTTACCTTTATGTTATAGAATCTTTACATCCACGCCCAGCAGCATCTTGCCTCGCCCTGTACCTTGCCATATCGCCAACTTTTACCAGGCATTCCAATGCCCAAGATCAAAACCTTTGCGCCGAGCTGGCTCAGCAAGCCAGCTCCTGGCCGCAAGTTGTTTGAGCCTTCCGGTGACGACATCAAGAGCTCCTCCAGTCTCGGGTATGGCAAGAAGCCCAAGCCAGGCCCCCGCAGGGTCATCGCCAAACGAGGCACCGAAATATTTGTTGCTGTTGGCAAGCAGATTCGATGGGCAGATCTCGTCGACCTCAAGGAGTCGTGTGAAACGAAGCAGACCCGGATTGGCGGCGCGGGATTCGAAGTCTATGACGAAGAGGCTGCCAAAGCAGGTCTGATGGAAGGTGGCTATCGTGTAAGTGATTTTATTTATTTATTTCCTGGCTGGATCGTGCAAAGCTCCTGGGCCTCAACTGTCGGTGCTGATTCTCTTTGCCGATAGATCATCAAGACGCCCGTCGCCGAGGACATTCGCCAGCTGGTCATGTCGCCCAACCAAGACTTCCTCGCCGTCTTGACATCCCACAATGTTCACATATGTGTTCTTCCCCCGCCATCCCGCCTCAGCACCTTTGACCCCAGCCCTCCCAAGCCGAGGTTCTTCACGCTCGGTCCTACTATCCACGTAACTTCCCGCTCGGCAGTTGCATCCGCCGTCTGGCATCCTCTGGGCGTGAACGGGACCGCGTTGGTCACCGTCACCGAAGATGCTGTGGTTCGCATGTGGGAGCTGTCGGCCGCGGACCGCTGGAGCTTTGACAAGGCCACCCTGACGATTGACCTCAAGAGGTTGGCGGATGGCACTTGCCTGGACCAGGACTTTAGCGCCTCGGTATCGGCAACCAACAAAGGCTTCTCGCCAGACATGTTCGACATGGAGGTGGCCGCAGCATGCTTCCCGGCTCGAGACTCGGGCAGTTGGTCGCCAATGACTCTGTGGGTCGCCATGACGGGCGGCGACGTGTATGCTTTATGCCCCCTCCTGCCTCAAAAGTGGTCGCCGCCTCCCACTCTGGTCCCATCATTGTCTGTTGATATCGTCAACAAAACCGAGTCCATCGAAGCTGACCCAGAGGCATCACCCGAGTCGTGCCTCTTGGCTCAGCAGCAGCTGGAATGGATGTCTGATCTCGATAGACAGGACCCAAAAATTGTTGAGGACACTCTCAGGAACGACGTCGTTGAAGTCTACACCCGTCCAGCCCACCCTGGCACGGTGCCCAGGCTGCAAGGACCCTTCCACTTTGATGTCAATCCCGAGGACGAGCAGGATGATGAGGTTGAGCTAAAGGACATCTTTGTCATTGGCCAGAAAGTCAACACCTCTGAACTTATGATGGGAGAGGATGAGGATCTGGATGATGGTGAGGGTCCGGGATTGTCCCTTTCGGTGATTTGTTTACTGTCAACCAGCGGCCAAGTCAAGATTTGTCTGGATCTTGATGGGGTCGAGGCTAAGTGGCTTCCGCCGCGGTCAAAGGCCAGCCAGTTCAGACCCCTTGCGCCGACGGCGCAGAACGCGTCGTTGCTGACATTCCAAACCTTCGACACGGTTAAGCCGGCCGAGCTTACCCCTGACGGCTGGCCCATGTTTAGTCAGGATCCCGCTTCTCAGTGCGCATTCTATGTCACCCACCCGGCTGGCATCAATCATGTCAACCTCGAGCCGTGGGTTACCGCTCTCGAGGGTGAGCTTCAGAACGATTCGGAAGCCGGGGCAGAATTCCGCCTCGACCTACTTGTCAAGCAGAACAGCACGGAGCGGCTGCGTATCTTCACCCAGCCCCCCGGCCAGAATGCTCTAGCAGCGGCCGTGGTCATCCGCGATCACGGCATAGGCCACCTTGTCCTGTCTTGTACACACAGCGAGCCGATCACCGTGTTCTTTGAGGCGCCCGAACTTGAGCCCGCTCCCTACGTTGGGGACACTTCAGCAGCTCCGGAGCCCCTCGACATCGATGAACCGGAGCCGGCGTGGGAGCCCAGACCCTGTTTCCGCCCATCCGACTCTTTGAACATGAAGAATGCCATCCCAGCATGGCACGATTTGTTGAGGTCGGGCAGGAGGCGCCCGCTACTGCAGCAAGAGGTCCGCCTGTCGCCGGTCACGCTTGAGGTCTTGACGGAAGGCCACAAGGTGGTGGCGTCGCACGTCTTTGAACTGAACCATGCGGTCGCGGAGCTGTTCAGGAGGTGCGAAGCCCTTCAGGATGAGCTCAAAGATGAGATTGTCAAGGTGGGCGAGGCAAAAAAGCGAATTGACAACATCACCGGCGAGGACTCTGCAGATGATGAGCCCGTCTCGGTGGAAATGCTCGCCAGAAGTCGCCTGGCGGCCGCTCAACGGAAAAATGAAGAGCTTGCAGCAAAGATGGAAGTGATTAAGAAGAAGATGGGCAGAGCGACTACGCGCGAGCTGAGCGACAAGGAAAGGTCATGGGTAGAGGAGGTTCGTATCCTCGAGAGCGGCATCCTGGGCTCGGAAGTGGCAGACGAATCACCAAGCTCAAAGGCAAAACAGCCCTGGAAACGTTACGAAGAGATCAAGGAGCTTAAGAATTCCCTTTTTGCTCAAGCGCAGAAGATAGCCGGGGAGGCAACCGACGACGTTCCCGCCTCACCAGCGCCCAACGTGAAGATCCCGGCCGAGGTTCGCCGGGCTAAGCTGGCCCAGGTGATGAATTTGCTGGATAGAGAATCGATGCTGGTTCAAGGATTGACATCCCGCCTCGAGAAGTTGACTCATGGCTAGGGCTGTTGGACGGCTTGAAGGTGCCATTATTGGGGTGGATTTAGATATGGTTACAGGAAGCTTGCACGAAAGGAGCGGAGGCGAAAACCACATCATCGCATGGTAACGCCCTCTGGGCAATTTCAGCGAGTGGCTTGATCGGGGAATGTCAGAAACGCCACAGGTGCGAGTTTACCAAATTGGGAGTGAGGCTCTGAAGGTCGTCAGCTCGGAAGCATCCGGAATCTCTGGCGTTTCCCATTCACCGCTATTGTCTTTTTCCCGGTTTTGAGGTTTAACTATCATAAACTTCAGCGTTTTCTTTTTTTTTTAAAAAAAAAAAAAAAAAATCAATGATTAAAGTTCAATTTGATATCTCTTGTCTATTTTCCAAGTCCCCCCCTGGTTCTGCCAAGTCATGTCAGAAGAAATTTACGCTATCCGGTGCCCGAAACCAGGTCACAGAAATTTATTTTGACGGGGATATTCATGGCAACCCGAAGTTGGAAGCCATCATCATGTGCTTGTACCACGATGTACTGCTTTCCTGTTGTTATATGCCAACAGATGTTTCACGGGTGCTTACCTCGTGCCGTGGCTGCTTCCTACGGGCAAGAGAGGGTTTTCAGGGCGAGTTTCTAGGAGAAGCGTGTGAGGCAGCCGAACTTCGGATGGGATACACATCTTGTCCATCTGCCGATCCCCCCCGGTACACCTGGTAAATCTTGAGCGAGGTCCTGTGCTACAAGCCGGATTCTCAAAGTGCTCCATCCTTCCTCACGATGTTGATCTGCTGTGACACCGGGGCAGCGCCCATGGCTTGTTTATTCTTTGTTACTTCAAGCGGCGGGGCTTCCAGCGTTTGGTAGTTGACCCTTGAATGGCTTGCTTTGGTACAGGGTTGAAGTAATGCGTCACGATTAACCAAGGGCTTCAAATTGATCCATTCAACTTTTATGGTGCCCTCACTTGCATCATGCAATGCACCAACTTTTTTTTTTTTTGTCTCGCCTCACTTTTTTCCCTTTCGGGTCATCGTGATTCAAGACTGTAAATCCCGCCCTCCTTTATGGGAGCTGTTTGAGTAGTACAGCGGGTAGTCAATTGTTTGGCTTTGAGTTACTTTTAAGGGGTATAAATACCCATCCCATTCCTGACCTGGATCACACATTTTTTTTGATAATACTTCAGAAAGAAAAAGAACAAAAAAAAAAAAACAAAGAGGGGCGAGACAGGATCGTTAACTTTTTACCTAGCTCAGCTCCGGGAAGGAAACCCCTTCCGATGCTGATCCGGTTTGCTTCCTTAAATCCATCCTTCTACTATTTACTTCAACAAGCCAAAGAGAGCAGCTCCGGGTCAGAAATGGCCCCCATCATGACTGCCACCCCCTCCGGAATCGACATTTGCGGTTTGACACTTGGTGTGTTTTTTGTCCTCTTCACAGTATATATCAAAGCAATTCTTGCAACCAGCTAACCGTCACCAATTGGCCTTGGGGCTACGAAACAGATAATTGCGAATTCTTCAGCCGTCAGGATGCTGAGCTCTCCCTGGTGACGGCCATGGAGCCCCTCGGGAACTTTAGGGCCCTGGTCCTGAGATCCGAGAACGGCAGGAGAGAGGTTCTCCTATCCGAGACTGCCGCGTCTTTTCACGAGGCCCTTTACGGGCTTCATGCTAAATCCGCTGCTGCGGTGCACAATTGGATTTCCACCAATGGATTCGCCATTGTGCCCGGCCTCAATAAGACGAAGAAGCAGAAGAAGCATAAACACGGCAGCTCTCATGTGGGCCGTGTCGAATTCGAGAACGAGGACGAAGAAGAAGAAGAAGATCAGGGCAATGACAGTGACGCCTCGGTCTCGTCCACCGTCGTGACAATGAATGAGGAGGTGCCCAACTGTTCCTCGCCCTACGAGTCCCTATCCGATAATGAGACAGTGTCCGTTAGTTCGACGGGACTGCTCAAGAAACGCATGATCCGCGGTAACAACAAGTCCACCAAGGCTGCTGCTGCTGCTGGTTCCAAGTCCAAGCATGCTTCCTGCAAGCCCAGCAAAACCAGGCGCTCCTATTCCCGTTCTCGTTCCCGATCCCGTTGCCGTTCCCGTTGCCGTTCCCGGTCGCCTTCCAGGTCCCATTCATCAGAATCAGAAGGGGACTCATCAAGCGAGCTAGCAGACTCGCGCGACTATCTCTTGCCGATCCATCCCGCCCAGCACCCCCACTTCATCCCGCCCGGGAGCAGCGGTCGCCGCCCCATTTTCTTTGGCGCTGCTGCCGCCGCCGGTACCAATGGCAGTCATCCAGTCTTTACTCAACGCATCCGTGCTGGTCAGCCTCATCCTCAGCAACAGCAGCAGCAGCAACAACAATCTCTACCGCGCATGTGCCCCCCTACCCATCAGGGCATGCTCCCCGCTGCTCCCCCTCCCCCCCCTCCTCCTCCTCCTCCTCCTCCACCGCCGCCGGCTACTTCGGGGAATCTAATTGGGAATAATAACCCCTGGATGATGCACTTACCTACCCTAAACGGCAACATGAACATGAACATGAACATGATGCACCACCACCATCATCGCCATAACCAGCAGCAGCACAATTCCCACCCCCATCCCCCTCCTCCTCCTCCTCCTCCTCCTCCTCCTCCTGGTCGTCGTCTTCCAAACCCCACCATGGCAAGTATACCTAAACCTGCGACGGCGATCGGGGGAGGAGGAGGATCAGGAAAAGGGCACGACGTCCTCTTGCACGTCACCTGGAAGAACCGCGGCACCAGTACCGGAACCACCACTCAGACTCAGCGGGTCCTTCAGAGCATTCCTTCGCTCTCGCTGGCGTGCGTGAGGGAGGCGGCTGTGAATTACGTACGGAGGCAGCAACAGCAACAGCAGCAGCAGCAGCAGCAGCAGCAGCAGCAGCAGCAGCAGCAGGCTAGGCCGTTTGGGGTTGGACCAGCTCCGGCAGCGATGGGCAAGAATAACAATATTGGTTGGTTGGGAACGGGAGGAGGTGTGCCGAAGAACAGCAGTAGCAATACTAGTAGTAGTATTATGAGCGCGGCAGTCAAGGGGGTTTGCGTCGACGGGGTGGATTACGACCTGAGCGGGTGGGGCGGGGATGATTTGGGGAGAGTGCTTGGCGGCGGCGCGGGTGTGGGCAACTTTTCAAAGGGGGTGATGAGGTTTGAGGTTGAGGTTGTTACGGGGTTGGATGGAAGGGTGAGAGGAGAGGAAGGGGGGGCAAGCAGTGTGTAGAAGGAAAATGGGGGGAAGAAGGTGGTGGTGTGGGGGGTGGGTTTTGAGATTTCCTAAATTTTTTTGAAAGTATTTCTTTTTTTTTTTTTACTTCTTTTTTTTTTCTTTTTTATGTGTTCTCTGATTTTGTTTTGTCTCTCTTTCTCACTCTTTTTTTTTTTTTTTTTTTTTTTTTTTTTTTTTTTTTAATTTTTTTATATTTTTTTTTATTTTTTTTTTTTACAGTACTACCCATAAGCAAACAAAAAGTGGCCATTTTTTTTGTAAACATTTTTGACCAATCAATGTTGAAACAAAAA
>MU865044.1:81365-109731 GCA_033576145.1 Cladorrhinum samala | reverse complement strand
AAAAAAAAAAAAACCCCACACAAACCACACCCTTTTTGGGTGTGATCCAAAAAAAAAAAAAAAAAAAAAAAAAAAAAAAAAAAAAAAAAAAAAAAAAAAAAAAAGTTTCAACCAGGCAGAGAGGGAAAACGGTAGATACTAAGATCTGAAGAAGCAATGGGGGGGGGGGGGGGGGAAGCTGTTTTAAGCTATTTTATTCAAGCTTTTTTAGACTAGTATGCAGTACGGAGTAGAATACATACTAGATGGATAGCTACTTTATAGATCTTTTTTGTATGTACTGTACATACGTACAATACAATCCAAAACACTGCCACCATTTAGTTTAAAAACCCTCTCCACCCGTGATATTTGCTTTTTGAGTTGGTTTTTTTTTTTTTTTCTCTCGTGGTAGGTATTTTTCCCAACTCATGTCATGCATTCATCCCACTTTTCCAATCCTCAGGCTTTGATACATGTATATGTATATACGTCCCCTTTAGAACCCCTGCCGGGCAACCTGCGCCTCGGCCGCCCTGATGGTGGCCGCCGCGTTGGGGTCGACAAAGTTGCACCCGCTCTTGCCGTTCTGGAACTGGGCGGCCTCGGCCGAGCAGACGCCGACGCCGCTGGCGTTTGCGCAGCAGCCCGAGGCGCAGTCGGCATTGTTGACGCACCCGCCCGTGATGAACTGGGCGCCGTTGCCCTTGCCGACGTTTTTGGCTCCGGCGTTGTTGGGGGTGATTTGGGCCATCGAAGCGACGGCGACTATATATGAGGATAGATTAGATGATTTGAAAAAAAAAAAAAAAAAAAAAAAAAGGCGAGACTTTGTTGTGCAAGTATTAAACATGGAAACTTACGAGCCAAAAGAGTAGCGAGGCTGAGACGGACCATGATGAAAATAATAAAGGAGTTTTTTTTGGTGTGTGTGTGTGTGTGATTTAGATGGGTAGGTAGATAGATAATATTAATATGTAAAGAATATTGATAAAAAAAACTTTCCAGAAGTTATTGAAGCGACACCAGGTCGTGAAAAAGAAAGTTGAGAATGGTTTGATGAGAGGAAAGTAAAAAAAAAAAAAAAGATGGGATGATGGGATGATAACCAAAATGTCAACCCGTCGAATCTGGGTGAAAACCCTAGAGATATATATACCTTACCCTTCGAGGACGATCTATTCCTCAAGTAGATCATAGGTAGATTTTCATGCCGCCATTTTGGAACAAAGCGAGGAACAAAAAAACTTGGATCTTTTTGTCGCAGATCTTATTCAAACCATGATTCAATTTTCCCAAATAATCACTCTGACACTCAGCTAAGATGTGTGTATGAGGTTGCATTGTCAGTGCGTAAATGCCCACCCATACTTTTTTGGATGGCGGCACAAAAAAAGTTGCTTTGACTGAGTGTGTGTTGACAACGGGAGTTTGATCGCCCCTCGTTTTTCGAAACCCCTGGTTCATCCGACCCCGAAAATTCATGCACCCCGGATTCTATGGGGATTATCCATCCTCTCTCTCATTTTTTTTTTATTGATCGGTGATAACAAGTCCTTTCTGCTCCGGCAAAAATTGCCAATTTTGAACAAATGAATTTTCACTGTTGTTTCCCAATTGGGGGATCCAATGCAGTGCTCATCCCCAAGGAGCATAATGACATGTACCAGAGTACCTACCTTCCTGTGGGGTATATCGACCCCCATCCACTCAGCTCGCAGCGGTTGTTCCAAACCCCCCATGGTTCGACATGCCGCACCTCTGGAACAGGAGGCAGGTGGGCAGCAACACAGTGCCCTACCCAGCCCAGCCCAGCCGAATCTTCATACGGGCGAAGCTACCTACCTAAGCTGCTGTAACAAAACTGCTCGACAAAATGCTTTTCGAGTTTTTTTTTTTTTTTGGACGCGGTTTTGCTAATGCCTGTCCCAACACACTGCCGAGTTTGAAGCAGGCTAGAACTCGGAGTTCTTGAGGATTCATGCTCCCTTTTCGTTTTTAACTATGGCCGTTCTCCACAGCATGCGCGATTGGGGATGGGCGACGCGGAATGATTATAGGAGGGGATGGCGGAGCTGAGGTATTTCTGGGGGTGGTTACTAGGCCAGGAATTTAATAGTGGTAAAGTATGGAGATGTTATGGTTAGGTGAGAGGAACTAATAATTTATGTAGGAATCAGACGGATTGGATGATGGATTTTACGGGCGAAAAAAAAAAAAAAATTTGATGGAAAAGAGGTAAAATTAACGGCAGATTTACGATTGAAAGGCCTTTCGGAAAGCGGTTTGATTTTTTGAGGGGTCATTTCAGATCATGGTAAACAATTTTCGAAAAAAAGTTCAATTAGATTCCCTAGTCAAACTAGGTTACCATTCCTTTCCCCATTTCCATTTATCTAACTACCTTAGCTAAAACCAGGTGAAAGCAAGGTGAATACCCCCTTCTGTGAGTCTGCCTCAACGCAAAAAGTCATGGACCAACATTGTGACAAGATTTACTCGGGGAACCAGGCACGCATCTGTCTGACGACGGCAGGCTCCTCCCCGCGCCGGGGCGCGTCGTCCTCGACATCGTCAAAGTTGTAAGAGACCTCCAGGCCGACCTCGCGGTCAATCAGGAGGCAGCGGGTTCTGAAGTGGAGCTCGGTCATGTCTAGGTAGCGGGCGCCTAGGACGACGTCGCGTAGGACGCTGGGGTAGTCGGTCTTGACGGCCGAGAAGAACTCGGCCTGGAACTTGGCGTCGCGGCTGTGCTGGCAGAGCCAGAGGACGATGTAGCCCAGGGCCCGGTCGCTGATGGGGATGTTGACGATGACGGCGTAGAGCAGGTTGGGGTGCTGGAGGACCCGGTCGTAGAGGACCGGCGACTGGTAAGCCACGTCGACCGACATCGAGAAGGTGCCCCCGAGGGCCGGATGGCCTTCGACGTCCATGGCGGCGTTGTTCTGGATGAACAGGATCTTGTGGGGGGCCGCAATCGACATTGTGTAGGCTGATTCGTAGGTGGTTGTGAATTGGTTTTTCTGGAGGAACGGAAGATTGTTAGCAGAAATTCACACGATATCAAGTAAGCATGCATATGAAGGAGGTGCTGATACTTACTGACAAAGTAAATTACCTGAACGGAAAGTTGACTGGATCGAGTCTTGCTAGGGCCGTCTGTGGTGGCGAAGGATAGATAAGGTAGGTGGTATCTTTCAAAGCGTCCTGACTGCAGCGAGATCCTCGAGACAG
Source organism: Cladorrhinum samala (assembly GCA_033576145.1). Taxonomy (NCBI): domain Eukaryota; kingdom Fungi; phylum Ascomycota; class Sordariomycetes; order Sordariales; family Podosporaceae; genus Cladorrhinum; species Cladorrhinum samala. Next base: position 106,518 of record MU865044.1, on the reverse strand, counting down.
TTGAGTATAGAACAAGTTGTGATGATTGACAGAACAGAAATGAGGACGACAACCGACTAGGTAGGCTGCGGTGCTATGACAAAGGCGGGGAGGATTATTATTCTAACCGCCTTTAGTGTTTTCAAATCAGAAAAGAAGAGCTCGTTGACAAAACTTACCACAGCGAATTGTTGAAGCTGGGCATCAACAAGATGGTATTGCAGGATTGAGATGAATCAAAGTTTTGTACCTGGGCACTGCTGGTAGCCGACTCAACTCAGGGCAGACTTCGGCGATGAGAAGTATGATGCGAAGTTGAAAAACGACTTGGTAAAATCGTGAAGTTGAGGAGGATGAGTTCCTTGATCTCACGACCAGCAAAACCCAGGAAGTATACCAAAACAATGATTGGCAACTGATCTGGCTGTGGTGGTTGTTTTTGGAATCGCTGCGGACAGGAAGCAGGAAGAAAAAGGAAAACAAAAAAAGCTGGACCGCCAAAATCGTGGGGAGTGTTGTCACGGTGGGAAGAAGGGCTGCGAGATGAGGGGAAAAGATGGACTGGAGGCCAATAAATAAACAGAATCAGGGCTTGTAGACCTAGCGGAAGCCGCGAGAGCTCGACGGCGGCTGTGCAGATGGCACTGACTGCGGCTCGGAAGACGTCGAGTCGCCGAGTCAACCAACAAGCGGATCACGGCGAGGAGGCAAGCCGATTCCACGGAGAGTTGAAAGTCCCAACCATCCATCCAGATAGCGAACAGAGTAAAAGCACTCTCAAGTCATCTAATAAAGACGTCGTGTTCGTAAGAATTGCTCGAATAAGTGGACGTAGGTATCAAGAATCAGTCATGATCATATTTGTGGCATACTAGTACTTGACCTGGTGCTCTTCACTGACAGTTCTTGAGAGCCTTTGACTGAAAAAAGTGAGGCCAGCTGCGTGTGAGGGTCTGCTGCATGATGAACCATCGGATTACGTTCAGTTTAGCTGTCCAGGGCTTGATATTTTTTCCCTTCCACCTTTATCCATGTATCTTATATCACGAGATACATACTAACAATATCTTCATTTGTCTTTGAGTGCTAATTACTTCAGTGTTACAAGGGCCAGTAATCACAATGTTTAGTTAACTTGCTCTGACTCTGCCATCACGGGAGATTATCTACGTGCTTATTGATCTTCACCCTTTGAGGATATCGTTTCCTTTCATGTCGACACAATCACATAGTCTGTTGTTTATTATTAAAGCAAAAGAGGAAATTTTCAGGAGGTGTACAAGTCTTTGTATGTATTTGCAGGGCGCACTGATGAGCTCCATCCTGGCAATGGCTGGAAATAGCCGCCAGATACCACCTCGTGCGAAACTTGTGCAATAGAGAGAGCCACGCTGTATGCTCTTTGCTTAATTGACCTTTGCTTCAGGAGGCCAGCTATTGAGTTTGTGTTTAGATCAGCTGCTTCGGCCCACTGAACATGTAATAAGCCGAAAGAATGGAGTTGGTAATTGACTATAACTCGTCTGCGACTCCCATCAAACTAATCTGAATGCACCCTCCCTGACCGGGGCCCACCCATCTACGTCTCACACCGAAATAGATTCAGATTCTGGTCGGGAAATTGCTCGAGTTGCCACCAGGATGACCTTTCATAGTGGTGATATTGTCGAGGCCCCGGACGTCGAATGTCAAGGGGAGTCATGTTCGCTTCATCTTTTGGCACTCAGAATCGCCGAGCTGGCATGATGGGCATGACATCTCTGTTGCACGAACATACACAGGAAGACAGAAACGTGGGTAAGTATGTATATTTAAACTGCAAATATATACAAAAAGAAATAGGGAGGGGAGGAAGGGAGAACAAAGAGGGCCTAGAGGTAAGGTACTACCTAGCCAAAATGTTCACACTTCCCCCTCCCTTCACCCCTTGCCCCCTACCTCCCCCGGCAAGGATAGCTTATATTTTTCCACCCTCACTCAACTCACAAGCACTGCGAGTACCACGTGTTGCTAAAAGTGCACACATACGGCGACTCGCACGCCGTCGGCCCCGTGTATCCCTGGCCGCCGCACTGTCCCCACCTGGGAACTTTGGTGGTACCACCGCCACCGCCGCCGCTCGGAGCCGTGGTCGTCGGCTGCGGGCTGGGATTCGAGGGGGTCCCGACGGGGTTCTGGAGAGTCAGGAGGCCCGGGCGGTAGGGCAGCTTGTTGTAGTCCGAGTTCGTGCCGGCCCTGCCCTGGTACAGCAGCTGCAGGTTGCACGGGTCGACGGGGAAGGTCTCGTCGTTGCGGACGCGGACCAGGTCGCCGTGGCTGATGTCGTCGGTCCACGTGGCGCTCGGGGCGTTGGCCTTGCCGGCGAAGGGGTTGCTCTCCGACGTCGCCTGCGCGGTCCACTGGCCGTCGAGGCGCGTGGCAGTATACGAGCGAAAGTAGCGCCCGCGCGAGCCGATCGACTCAATGATCATGAGGTACTTGGGCGAGCTCTGGCCGTCGAGCGTGTAGACCTGGACGGCCTCAAAGATGTCGTTCTTGGCGCCGTCCATGATGATGGTCGTCTGGGAGCCGAAGCTGCCGGGGAAGTTGCCGATGGGCATGCTGGAGCGGTAGATGCGGCCGTTGTCGCCGGCGAAGAAGAGGTACATGTTGGTGCCGTCGGCGATGAGCGTCTGGTCGATCGGGCCCGTGTCCGAGTTGGCGATGCTGCCCGAGAAGAGCGGCTGCGCGGCGGACCAGCTGTTGGCGTCGACGGGGTTGGTCGAGGTCCGGTACGAGAAGGCCGTGGCGCCCCACTGGTAGGCCAGCACCCAGATGCTCTTGGGCCGGAAGTAAAAGAGCGTCGGCGCGACCGTGGCAAAGTTCATCTGGTTCTGCGAGGCCGCGCCCATGTCGGACCAGTCGCGGAACAGGCCAAAGTTCATGGAGCCGTAGGCGCTGCCGTAGTAGGAGCCGTAGACCAGGTGCTGGCCGTTGTAGGGGACGTGGGTGAAGTCCTTGAGCGAGGCCCATCCGTTCTTGGGCTGCGCGAGCGCGCCGGTGGACGACCACTTGTAGCTCGACGGGAGGCTGCAGGCGCCGTAAGCCACGGGGGCTGCCGCCGACAGCAGGGCAGCGGTGGTGGTGAACTTCATGTTGATGGACCTGGGTTGGGGCGAGCTGGTTGAGGATGTCGACACGGGAACAAGAGAATCACCTCGAGAGCTTGGGGGACCATCATGTTGATATACACGAGGGTCTTGAAGGACTCCTCATCATATTTGCCCCTTCTGGTTCAAATTCATTACTCCGCACGATTCAGGCCAAAACGAGAAGCTATTTCCGTCAATGACAGACGGTAGATGGACCAGCTTGATTTTGGTGTTTGCAAAAGGGGGCATGGGGACGTGTGGAACAGATCTCAAATGTCACGTCGCGAATCCAAGGTCGCGATGGGGAACGAGGCAAGGCGGATGTTTGTCAAAATCGGGCGGCGGAGGAATGTTAGTCATCCCGTGATTGGAGCGCATAGCATCTCCAAAACAACGCCAAGGGGCAAAGTAGGCCCGGTACCCCGGTTCGCGCAGTCTCGGTCCGGGTACGGAAAGCAGCGAAGCTAAGGATTTAAGGTATTGTAACTTTAAGCGCTCGACCCAATCGCATCCGAGCCCTGCTTTTCGTTCTAGGCTAGTATATCCTCCTTACCTACTTTGTTGCGATTTCACGCCACTTACACTCATCGAGACAACCTACCCACCTACGTATCCACACTCCAAGGGGGGGAGGGGAACACCTAAAACGGTTTAAAGCCATAGACAAATGGAACCCATCATGAGAGGCAAAAAAGAAAAAAAGTACTATCGGATGTATACTATCCGTGAATTTGCTGATTAAAATCGTGGTAAGCACGCGGCGACAAGACAGGTGAGAGTTGATCACGAAGTACATACCTGGATAGGTAATCTTGGGAAAACTGGAATGCGATGGACTTCTCCAAATTTCACTATCGCTCAGGGGCCAGTAACAACTCAAGTGCTTTGATCTTTTGTGTACCTACCTAGGTATGCTACCTACCTACCTAGATAAACCCATGAACCCGGTGCTGGAAAATGAGTACCCACCTTAATCCTGTACACCTTGTTTCACAGCCTACTCTCAATTGGTTCCAAGGGCTGGCAGATATAAAACAAGCAAAGAAATTGCAACATTAGAATATAACCTAGGACCTAGATACCTACATAGGTAGGGGTCATCATGACGTCAAACTCACAGCGTTAACTAGGTACGAATCAACTTGCCGTTTCTCCACTTCAGTAAAGAAGAAAATATGTGTCTTGGGAGTTCCATTATTATTGACATGGCATCCTTGCTACTTCCTAGGTACCCAGTTATCCACTTCCCATGCTTTCGCATCAACAGACAACAATCCATCTCCGATTCCCCACTGACCGGGGGTTGAGAGTCCTAGTAATCATTCCAAGTAATGTAGGCGTTACACTTCTCCTTGTAAAAGACCTGGTCGGCCGTGACCCCGGCAGGCTCCTCGCGGCACTTGAAATAAATGTAGTACGCGGCGACGGCAATCTCCTCGAAGCTGTTCATCTCAAACTCCTTGTCGTTCTAGTATCTAATCGTTAGGTAACTTCATGTCGTTCCTTCAACGCAAAAGGTCCTCAAACTCACATCATTGCACCACCAGATGGCGCTGTTGTAGGAGCAGCTGACCCTGACGCACTCTCCCGGGCCGGGCCCGTCCTTGGCCTTGCCGGGAGCCGAGTAGAGATGGTTGAGGCCGTCCACGATGGCCGACCTCCAGCAGTAGCTCCACGGCCTGTCGCAAAAGTGAGCTGTCGCGCGTGTAGAGCCCCATCATGACGACCCAAAAGTCGGTGCCCGCGTCCGCAGTCATGTTGCGGGCCTTGGAGGTGTTGGAGAAGTCGCGGACGGGGCGCCTGTCGTTCCAGCCGGGGTAGTTGGCCGCCATGTTGGCCCAGACCTCCTGGATGGTGCCGTACTGGGGGGCCGGGGGGCCGTCTGGGGAGATGGGAACCTCCCAGTAGTAGGTCGGGCCATGTCGTGAATGGGTATTATATACTGTATCCATTGTCAAAAACGGCCACTGAGCGTCGAGTTCTTGACTTCCCTTGAGGCCATTCCGGGAAGCCTTTTGAGGATTGAAGTTGAAGGGGGGATAACGACCGCAGGTATCCTCGACCATGACATGACATTGTGGAGGGTGGCAAGGTCACCATCCTCCTTCCGATACCGCGCCGGAGCGAATGCAACGGGGTTCCTGCATGCGGGCTCCGACGCGAAGCAAGCATTGACAATGCCACGAGCATGTCAATCTCTGGGCTGGGTCACGCCATGGGACGTAATCGGCTTTGTGCGGCTTGCTCGGTGTTTTGGTGTCGACTTGATGCTGGCGAGCAGACGGACGAATTCCCGGTTATGGATACCATCGTCGGAGCTGTCGACGACGACAGGCTGTCGGGCAGACTTGGTACATCCTGACGGTGGGGCCTGAGCTTTGGCTTGGTAAACATATATCAGCTGAATTGCACCGTTGATCACGATATATCCCACGCTCACCCTTTCCCATTCTAGGGAAGCAGCAATGGTGGCGGCGGCAACAACTGCAGAGCAAGCAAAGATGCAGAGGCTTGTGGGATGCTCAGGGAAGATGACCGAGATGCCGGATGGAAGATGGGCTAACGTGGGCATTTGGGAGATGAGAGAAACAAAGCACCCAGGGGCCAAGGAGAGAGACAAGGAAATGTGGCACAGAAGTGGAATTCAGAACAACTCGAGAATGCGGGAAACTTGGTGTGTGGGTCGGCGGGGGTATTGGATGCCCTATCCTGCCGTGGACAGGCCGCTCAGGCTGCCCAGGTAAGTGGCGGGGATGGTGCCCCCAACCACTGTCAGAGAAACGGGGCGTGAAGAAAACACCGTGAGCGCCTTCCCGGATTTGGGGGTTTCCCTAGAAAGTCCAGGCCTCTTCTTGTGCGTGGCAAAGGTGGATTATTTTTACATCACGGTGGTGCTTGGTTCGTCATTTTTCCCCTTCAATCATCACGGAATTCTTTATACTCTATCTTGAAAGATTCAGCAGGCCTTGGGATCTTGGTTGACTGTGGACGTCTGACCTCTTATGCACAACACTCCGTCTGGAAGAGAGAGCTCCTTCTTGATTAGGTGTCTGCTGCCATTCAGGTCTTCTGCCTGGAGTTGTCACCTGGCATGACCCAGCCGTCCACCCACGCCGGGGCCCTGCCTAAAGTCATCCCCAGATCTTTTTTTTTTTTTTTTTTTTTTTTTTTTTTTTTTTCCCGGGGTGATTGTTCGTCAACCCATCCCGGAACTCCCATTGTTCTCTCCTGGGAACCTACACGATCTCTTTTTTGACTTCCTTTTTTTTTTTTTTTTTTTTTTTTGTGCTGGAAGTCCACATTCAGAAAACAAAGCCAATCATCTGAGGTGGATCAGCGGCCCCAACAGGGCCAATCATCGACAAGGTAAGGTAGTGACAGCCTCTAAGAACTAGGCCTCGCGGTCCAAGGTGGCTGTGCCTGAGGGAGAGGGGGGCTCAACCCAACCTGTTGAACGTGCAATCTTTTCTACCTTCATCACAATTATCAGTTATTTGCAAGCTTTCTGTCTCATCTGTCCGATTTCTTGGGTCGGGATTGTTTTATTTTTGGGGAAAAAAGCCAGAGAATGCTATCCTTCAAGTTCCTTTTTGGAAGCTTCTTCATCGCCAGGGTCTGCTGCGGCGCCAGTGGGACCACAGCCGTTGCTGTCCAAGCCATTCTGGACCCCATCAGACACAACAAGACCGCCCTGGGCTTGATCCGCGGTCCGCCTTGGGTCTTGTCATCAGAAATTAGAGGAACCTCTAGCATCCTCTGGTCGTGTCTCGTCACATTGGTCGCCTGCATTTATACTGCCCTTCACCTCAATGTGCCCGACAAGCAAGGGAGACGTGCCCAGCTGTTTGCAAAGGCGAACTGGGTTCTGAGCGCTCTTCTCGCGCCAGAAGTGTTAATATACGTTGCCCTGAATCAGTTCCTGGAGGCGCGGAGACTACGCAGAGAGTTACGACTGATTGCTGCCAAAGCCGCCGCGGCCGGAATCTATGGCTCCAGCGACCCTCCGATGAACTGCTACCCTCAAGCTGCCGCGGCAGAGGCGGTGCCGGGACGTAAAACACACCCTGCGCCTCCATCACCAATAGAGGTACTCCATATTCCCCTTGCAAGATGATATACGGAATAGAACGGTATCTAATGTATAGACTTCAGGAGTTCGATTTGAGATATTGCTACTTTGTGATCATGGGCGGCCTTAGGGCCTACATCAAAGACATAAAACCCGCCGGCGCGCCTGATGATTACTTCTCCCTCTCGGCTGACGCGGTCATCTCGTTAGCCCGAAGAGGCCATTGGATTTCGGTGCCGCCGTCCCGGATCGAAGACAAGAGCAAAGCCGGCACCGTCCAAAAATGCCTGGTACTCATGCAACTAATCTGGATGGTCATGCAATGTATCGTCCGAGCTGTTTCGGGGTTGCCAATATCCCTGCTCGAAGTCCATACCATGTTCCATGTGGTCTGCACAGTCATTGTTTATGGGTTGTGGATGAAGGTAGAATCTACCTACCTCTAGGATCTTCTTGTGTAGTAGTCATCTTGCTAACATTTTGTGTCGCTTAACCTCTCAGAAGCCGATGGATATTCGCGATCCCGAGGTCGTGAACCACAACGATCGAGAGATTAAAGGGTTTCTGGCACTGGTAGCCGAGCTAGAATGGGGCTGCTTAGACTTGGATGGCTGCAATGCAGTCGTCTATCCAGCCCAGTCATCGGCTGCAGCTATACCAGCCGTTGCACTAAATGATAGGTACATGACTCTAGAGCCAGCATCTTGTGCCGAAGGGGAGTCTCCTCGTTCTGTTCAGTGGGTCACCCAGAAAGGAGAAGAGCAGTCCCACCACCTCCTCGACGGCCAAGCAGTTCCTTGTGGAGTCGGCATCGCATTCTCAAACCAGCCGCCGGAATATAAACAACCCATCAGGTTCACAGCCAGAGACAACGCACGATGGGAAGCTATGATGCCGTTTATAGACTCGATATGCACCCTCCAGCGGCCATATCGCTGGATCGATTGTGCCAAGGAAGCCAGGAAAGACGTCTCCAACGCGGTCAACTTTACGGGAAACCTGTGGTTCCCCGACTGGAAAGACAAGGATGGCCGCGTTCTGAATACTCTTTTCGGATTTGCCAGGTCCGGCGCCGACGTGAGCCGCACATCGAAGGCCACGAGTCGTCTCCTCAGGGTGCTCGAAATTGCCCTTCCTATGGTTTATGGCGGACTTCATCTGACCTGGACGTCCGAGTTCCCAACGCCCTTGGAGTCCGTGCTGTGGAAAATCTCATGCGGGTTCGTCGCAGGAGGACTGCTGGTGGGATGGGCTATTCAGCGCGCGGCGATTGACCCAATCAACGTTCGACTTGGGCTCTTATTCGGCCGGGACGTCGCCAACAAGACCCAGGGAACACTGTTTTGGGGCATCATGGTTTTTGTTTTCTCTGTCTACGTAACCGCCAGGGGTTTCATCGTTGTCGAGTCCTTTATCAGCCTTCGGGCGATGCCGATTGGTGTTTTTGTAACCCCGGCTTGGCTTCAGATGATTCCTCATCTATAAGCAAAAGATAGCTACCTAGATATTTCATCAAGACAGGCGAGAGGTAGTTTTGGATAGGAGCGGATGAGGGCAAATGCATGCACTTATCGGCTTTGCTGTTTCTTGTAATATGATGTGGGGATGTAGCGCAGAACGGATATGAGCTGCTGTGTTCCTATGTGGTAGGCACCCGAAGAGTATTGATCACTCCAATCCCAAGGCAAGAGATGTAAGGAATCCCATCTTAACGCACAAAAACATTACATGTTGACACTCATACAACAAGGCTGTTCGTCCAACCAGATGTCCATATCCAAAGATATCGAAGTATGGATCTTGGAATCGCTGTGCCAGATGATAAACAAGTAATAATCACTTCATGCTCCTCCGACCATCAAAATCCCCCCCCCCAAAAAAAAAAAAATCCTTCAGTTGGTATCAGTTCCTACGCCTCTGGTTTGCCATGACGATCGTTTTTGGTACTAAATTATCGCCGACGACAACTCGGTAGCTGTCAGGAAAGTTGCCCGAATTTGTCCCCATAAAACATTCCGTGACATCCGAGAGTCGATCTTCTTGATCGTCTGTCTATTCAAAAAGCGCCTGGGATTCCTGTTTTGACACAATTCAACCCGCCCGCCATTCACCCGAAACCACCACTACCCAAGATAGGCAAGATAGGTACCTTAGGTACTCGGCCCCTTCACAAAACCGACGTTTTAATCCAAGCTCAGCAGGCTAAATCCCGCTATCATCGACATCTCGGTGCGGGGGTAGTAGCGAGCGCCGGCGCCCTCAAAGTATTCGACGCCCGCGACGCAGGACTGCGGGACCTCGCCGTAGGCGAGCCACTCCTTCCTGCTCAGCGGGAACCCTTTCCACACCTCGGCAGCGGCCCTGCGGGTCCGCGGCGCGTGCCTCGACGCCCTGACGACCTTGTAGGGCCTGAAGACGACGCCGCCGCGCTCCCGGGCGTTCCTGACGAGCCCCCGCAGCGAAACCCTGACGATCCCGACCCTCCCGTGCGTGCCCGCGTCGGCGCGCCGCCGCGCCTCCCTGGCGGCCGTGTCGTAGTCGTCCCAGAGCGAGATGAAGTGCGTGGGCGTGCGGTTGCTCCAGTCGAGGTGCCGGCGGACTATCTTGGCCGAGCGCAGGATGCACGTCTGGCCCGGGTCCAGGGGCCGGCAGTCCTTGCCGGACTTGATTCCTTTGCCGGCGATGTATGGCGTCTGGCAGGACGCCGAGCCGTCGAAGACGTGGTAGAGGGTAATGTCGCGGTCCGAGTCCGATGAGCTCCACGGGAGGTTGTGGCACCTGATTCTGATGGAGTAATCACGCATCGCGAAAGCTCGCCTCGTGAAGAGTCTCTGGTTTGGTAAGGCAGGTAGGTACACTAGTAAGATCGTATGATTGTTGAGCTTTCTGTGCGTATGAGTTGGAAGGTAGGTAGGTAGGTAGGGAGGTAAGGTGTGCGAGGGCAAGTACGGTAAGGTTGGTTTATGATGGAGTTGAAGAGCTTGACGTTTGGGTCGGATGTCTCGGTCCGCTGAGAGGGGTTTGGAGGGTTGGAAGGGATGGGGGTTCCTTTTTTTTTATCGCAACTTTGGTGGCTACCTACCTAGAGTGGGGGGGTGAAATGCCACGCAACCTTTTGACTATGGGTCATTTCTGCCGGGAGGTTCCTAGCAACAGTGGGCACACTTTGCCAGAAGCGATGTTGGCGGCCCCACAAAGGGAGATATCTTTTACCTTGACTGTGTAGGCATAACTGTCCTGAGAGGTTTTTACTTTGTCGGTGCACTCACTTAGGCCGGCCGCGCGCGTCGTGGGAGTGGAAGCGTGCAGTGAAGACTCAACACGTTTATGCATTTACCCATGTGAGACTCAGACGGCAAACACTGTCTCTCACGTGGTTCCATCAAAGAGCTATCTTGTGAACAGATTGTAGATGGATGAAGATGGTATCGCTTGCGTGAGGAAGCATGGTCCTCGGACGGAGAGATGACCTGGCACCTCTTCTACGTTCAAAGCAATGCCTGTTGATCAACAAAACCGATTGTTGCAACCTGGCAAATCTTAGACCGTGTGGTCGCTGTGTGGTCTGTGTGGTCTGTGTGGTCTGTGTGCTCTGTGTGCTCTCTGAATATATTGAAGATAATTAGGTACCTTATATAATATCATAAGAATCTAAGTCTTTAGTATTCGAGAAAAACTACCTAGGTACTCAACTACAATAAAAGCTATAGTTATACCAAAATATAATTCTTGCGCTCATAAATATTATGTATAAATAATATTCACACACTAACCCACCCTTATCTCCCCTACCGATCATGGGACTAGAGACCTACCCACCTAACTTAATGTTTGGTTTTGCGTGGAAAGAGGACAGTCGTTACCTACCTACCTTTGCTGGATGCAGGGATCAACACAAAAGCATCAGCCAAACAAAACAACCCCTCCTTTTCTAGAAGGCCTGTTCTACAGCACATGCACCAAAACGTGGAATGCCGCTCAGTCTTCCGGTCAAAGATGAAGAGAAAGGCTGTGACTGCCAGTGATCTTCTTTACAGCTCATTGGTTCTACATTCCCACGACTTGTAGGGTAAAAATTCAAGTGCTAAAAGGGGTAATAAACAATGGACCTTCTTCTCCCACGCCACCAGAACCAACATACAATACAACACGCTATTAGCTCTGTTCCGTGGTCGAAATAGTCAATAGCAACAAAACCAACAAGGATCCAAGGCTCGCAAGGAAGAGCGAGCATTGACTCCCGACGGCTGAGCGGCGGCTGAAGCGTGGATCGCTGCTTCGAGTCTAGATTTAATACATGCCAAGGCGATAGCGTCAAGCCTCCAGCGACAAACAAAAGGGGGTTCAATTACCACCAGAAAGCCTCAGAGCCACATCCAGGGCGGCTCTTTGGATTGAAGATAAAGGATGCGCGAACCCCGGATTCCCCATGTGGACGAGTTAAGTTTGTGACGGCCAGGCGCGGCGTGCTCATCAATGCAAATCAATGGCTTCTCTAAGGAGACTCTGGATCTGGGCCTCGCTCGCAGCTGTGGTCCAACTCTGCGCAGCGCTCAGTATTCGTGACCATGGCGACCAGCATCATCACAATGAGACTTTTCCAACAATTAGCGGAGCCTCTGTCGGCAATGGGACGAATGTTACCAACACGAGGACCGGTCCCAAATATTTTTATCTAGTAGGACACCTCTTGTCTTCCGTGCATAGAAATCGACCCGTTGACAAGCGATACTAGGACTTGAGCCCGCTCTGCCAGGACTACATCGACTCGATTCAGACGCGACCCCGATCCGCCCTTCCACCGAACACCAGAAGGGAAATCCTCGAATTGCTGAGCAACTGCACAACTAAGAAGTGGGCGCCGTGACATGCCCTCGTCTCAAGTCCCCCCTACTAACACGAGAATAGTTTCTACCAGAAATTCCCCTGCCGTCGGGGCATTGAGCCTTCGCTCGGCCCCAAGGTCGTCGTCGAACCCGACCCCGAGGACAATTCCTACCCTCCCTTTGAACCCGTAAGCCAGCCAGTTCAACCCTCCCTCATGATGCTCTCCGTCGCATCCGCCTAACAGCCTTTTTGTTATTTTTAGATCTTCGACTCTTCCACCCGGCCCTTCCACCCGGCCCTTCCTCGAAGACTCGGTCTGCGCCGACGGATACTCCCAGCCCGAATCAAAATCATGGCAATCTGCGACCTCCGAGCTCGACGAGCGCGACACGGCCGCCTTTGCCCTCTCCCAGACCCCGATCCAATACATGCGCTGCACCTCCCAGGTCCCACCCTCCTCGGTCGTCTCGTGCGTCTCGAGCCAGACATCCAAGCTCGGCTGGCTCCCGACTTACATGTACGCCTGGTCCGGCCAGTCCGCGTCCTGCTCCGGCGCCGCCCCCATTTTGATCTCCATCGCCTCGGACGTGATCTCCGTCATCGCCCACGTCATCCTCACGATCCTCGTCGCTCGCTGGCGCCGCCTCCCGCCCCAGACCTTCAGCTTCGTCAACCTCTGGGTCAGCTTCCTCATCGGCTTCGCCAAGCCCATCGGCGAGGGCGTCCTCCTCAACCTCTCCGCCCCGGCCCCCTTCGCCTTTATGCTGCCGCTGCTGCGCCCCAACGGCTTCGCCGTCGCCGCCGCCGTCAGCGGCGCCTTCGGCTCCCGCGGGTGGGGCGTGCAGTACCTCGCCATCGACAGCTTCGGCACGCTCGCCACCTTTTTGCTGTTCAACCTCCGCGCCCCGGACTTTTGGAACGGCCGCGTCGTCGTTCCCCGGGAGGCGGTGCCGGGTGCCCCGCCGGCGCTGCAGGTCATGTACAACGGCATGTTCGTCGCCACGCTGCCGGGCGCGCTGTTTGCGTGCGCGTACGTGCTGTCGGGGCTGTGGCCGATGCTGCTGGTGGTCGCGGCCGTGACCAAGAAGTGGGCGTTTGCCCGGCTGGCCTTCAAGATCTGGCTGACGTGGGCGTGTTTCTTCCTCGTGGTGCTGACGAGTCCGTTTCTGGCGGTCTGGGAGCTGGTGTGGAAGCGGCTGCACCGCCACGAGGCCAAGGCGGGCGCGGTGTTCCCCGCGGTGCGGTGGTATGCCGCGTGGTTCACCGGGGAGAAGGGGGACCTGCTCAAGCTCGTCGGGATTCTGGGCTACTGGGCTTGGGTGGCCGTGCAGTTTTCCGTGTTTGTGGGGCGGTGGATGGTGTTGGCCAACCTGTTGCCGCTGGCGGGGGATGCGTGGTGTCCGGCGTCTCTGAAGGAGATAGAGGCGGGGAGCGCGTTGAGTACCATTCTGATGCTGGGGGGCCTGTTGGGGTTGAAGGCGTTTAATTTGACTGTGTGAGATAGTCCTTATTATTATATTTACAGCTACAATGATAAACTTGCGCAGCGCCTACACCTCCTGCACTATGGGTTCGATGTCCGGCCGCCCACCTACGGATTACTATCGTTGGCCGATCAAGAGGATTGCCGAACAAGGGATGCGACAGGAGCAGAGCCGGGGAAATTTTTTATTTTTATTTTTTTATTTCTTCTTCTTCACAGTTTCACCAAGGGGGTTTGGCCAGTCAGTGCCAACCGCCTGGATGCGGGTGAAATTGCGCCAAAGCCACAAGTGCGCGCTATTAAGCCCAGCTCCGAAGGATTGCAGTAGAACGGCACCGGCCGTGATTCTCATTGTTTACCCCGCCTCACCCCCTTTTTGGGCCCCTGGGCAGTAGTGGGATTTTTGCGCCAACTGCTCTTAAGCGCCGCAGCGGGTGAAAATAGTTTCCCGCTTCAAGGTTAGGTAAGTAGATGAAATACCAGATCAAGGTTGCAAGGGGATGATAGATTCCGTGCATAGGCGATTACCGAGGTTGTGATGCTCTCCAAGGGTGGATTGGCTGAGGATGGAGTGCACCGAAATGGCGGGGCGATCCTCCGGTGATGACTAGGTAGACTAGAGGGTCTTGTTGGGTTTTGGAATGATTTTTGTCGTGTATGGTTTTGGATTGTCATCTTATGCAATAAAAAACCAAGTTGAACTTTCTCGATGACAGCTACAAGGAAGGGATTTTTGCATGGTCTGCTGAAAAGGCACCTAGGTAAGGTGACTTCCCCATCCCTTCATGCCACTCACTTCAACTGCTCACATAAATCTTATGACAGATTGAGGTTCATGATAGTATTACAAGATTATAGCTCGGGACTAGTTGCTATTTGCACAAAAAAGACAAAAATCAGATATTGTCTTTATTATTCATCATCTGCGTTGCCGCCTCCCGAAGCGAGTCCTCCCTTCCGACCGGCCTCGCGGGCCTTCTCGCTGCCCGGCTCGAACTTTCCGGACGAAGCCTGGCCGCCCTTGGATGCGATGTCACGCTTTTTGAGGAGCATGTCAGTCATGATTGTCCCCAGATATCAACGCTTGTTTTTGTTTTTGTTTTTGTTTTTGTGTGCAAAGGTAAACATACCTGCTTGTCGGGGTCCATGCTGGCGAAGCCGCCGCTGTGGCTGGCCTGGCCGCCCTTGGAGGCGATAGCCTGGACCTCCTCCTTGGGACGGTTGGCAAAATTGCCGGGGTTGTTGTTTCCGTGGTCTGACATGGTGACAAAAAAAGGGGGTATGAAAGTTTGGTCTGTTGAGATAAGATGTCTGGAGAGTGCGATGCGATCTTGTTCAGCTGTGTGTGTGTGTCTTGATGAAAGGAGAATTTGAACTTGGAAAAATTTGAGTTGAGGAGGAGACTTTTATACCTATTCTTCGGAAACTGAAATCCCAACCTTTTCGTAACTGGAACAATATTGTCACGTCAGTTTGAGGGCAGAGCAATTGCCCAAAGCGTTCTTGTCAATGACGTTAAGTGATGTCAAGTTCCGGGATCGGGCATCGTTGGATTTGATGAATCGTCTTTATTGACATGTCTCGGTGCAGATGTTTGCTTCATGAGAGTCGCAATCGCCGTCAATAAAGTGAGTCATAGCGTCATTGTATACATGATGACATCAGGAGCGGTAACCGTTGTTTGCGTTCTTTGACGCCAAGACATGTTTTGTCTCATCGGCAGCCAGTAAATACAAACCAAACAAGTGGACCTTGTAGAATTGCAAAGAACACAGTGGTCCGGCCAATAAGTCATTCCCGGCACTTAATTTTGCTGATAATATTGGGCCCCATAGACAATCAATCCCTGCTAGGTAATGAGCTGGTTTATCACCAGCTAGGGATTCATTAAAATTACCCAGGAGGTTGATGGTAAGTCTAGATAAAAAAAAACAGATGATGATATTATTCTCCCAAAAGCCATGCAGTGTTGTTTTCAACCAGAAAATATCTCTGTGTACGCATAAAAGAATGATGGATTTTTTCACGGATAGCTACATAGGTCGTGACCGTGTCGCCCGGGAGGGAGGCTTTGGTTTGCGCACGGCGGAGCGGAGAAAGAGGCACGAGGAGTCAGGACCAGTCGCATCGATCACAAAGACGATTCTTCGTCATTCATTTTTTTGTTTTTGTAATCTGTTGTTGATCTTTCCCCTAAATTCTCCTGGCCCTTTGTTGGGTACTTGGTCCACAGCAATGCAAGCCCCTTTTGTTTACTCCAAAACGATGGCCGAGAACCAAAGGTAGAAAGCTCTCAACACTTGCCCCTCTTTTAGTCAGCAAGCTTTGCAGATACCTCGTGCGTTTAACATCGATGACCACAGGGATTTATTAGTTGCAGCACACTGGTGCCAGTTTATACAAACATTTCTCGAAATTGCAATCTGCCTACCTACAAGGTCCAGGTAGGTACATACCTACCCTATGCGGCGACAACCTCATGCACAAAGGTACCCGAGCGTGCACCCCAAAGGTAGCCCTTTCATAAAATCTTTGTTCCAGAAAATTCCTCCCCGAAATATATTCATCTTGTTATGTGAAAGAAACCAAAAAAAAAAAAAAAAAAACTAAGCTCTTCGTTAGGCACATGAGGGTCGTAGTCGTCCCGATTTAGGCTATGCGAATGACACTGCACGCCCGTCACTGAATCAACATGCGCACGAATCGGGGACTTGAACCACGGAATAGGCAAGTGTCATGTACCAGATCTAGAATCTTTCCGGTCCCGTTCTTCGTCTCCCCCAGCCTCCCAGACACAGTTGCGCCCCAATCAGACAAGCCCCCTTGAGGGATGATAGGTTGTTTTTCTGCGGAAGCAGAATCGGGGACTCAGTATTTGCTTGTGACAAGACAGTTTGTTGGTGGAATATTATCATGGATCGGGATCTGATCAGCCGGGCGATGCCCTCTCTTGCTTAAGCTACCTAGATACAGGTAGGTAGGGAGGTAATGGACTTGAACTTAAGAGTCTCATAAGATGATTAGTATCGAACCCGAGAGGTTCCTCAAATCCGCAGAGTCTATCCAACGCCCGATCAAGTCGTTGCGGCCCTCACGATGATGCAGTCATTCTTCTCTTTCCTGGTAGGGATCTCTCTCCTGAACGGCGTTCCCGGCTTCGCCCTCGCCGCAGGTTTTGATGGGTCGCGCTTCGCTTGGTACACTTCAGAGTCGGGAGAAGACTTCAAGAGTTCAGTCCCTATCGGCAACGGACGGTTAGGCGCCACCGTCTTTGGGAACACAATCGAGAACCTGGTGCTCAATGAGAATTCGGTATGGAGCGGCCCCTGGGAGGACCGAGTCAACCCCGCCTCCAAGGCTGCTCTGTCAAGGATCCGAAGCATGTTGGTCGCTGGGAACATCACAAGCGCAGGCCAGCTGGCCATGTCGAGCCTGGCAGGCAATCCCACATCGCCCAAGGCCTACCAGCCCCTGGTCAACATGAGCTTTGACTTTGGCCACCGCGCTTCTGGTATTTCGTCTTACACCCGCTGGCTCGACACGTTTCAGGGGACGGCAGGTGTTTCTTATACACACGGTGGTGTCAACTACAGGTGAGCTGAAGCCCGTGACTTTTTAGAGTGTCTCACAAGACTGACAGAGGGGGGGGTGACAACAGTCGTGAATTTGTACCCAGTCATCCACACGGAGTTCTAGCTTTTCGCTTCTCGGCCAGCGGGAAGGGCAATTTGAACGTCAAGCTCTCTCTTGCGAGACAGAAATCGGTCATCTCACAGAATTTCACTGTTAGGAATGGGACAACCAGCGGCCACTCAGCCACCCTGGCTGCCAGCAGCGGCCAGGCCAACAACGCCATTACATTTTGGTCCGAGGCGCGAGTTGTCAACTCGGGGGGCACTGTGCGCAGCACCGGGGACGGCCTTTCGGTCACTGGCGCAGACTACTTGGATGTATATTTCGATGCCGAGACGTCTTACAGGCATCGCGACGCTGCTTCGGCTCAGGCAGAGCTGAAGAGGAAGCTGGACGCCGCCTCGACCGCGGGCTTCACAGTTGTTCGCGAAACCGCCATCGCCGACTTCACTTCGCTGATGGGCCGGGTGAAGCTCAACCTCGGCACCTCGGGCTCAGCAGGGACGCAGCCGACACCTGCGCGGCTGAGCAACTTCAAAAAGAACCCCAATGCGGATCCTCAGCTGGTTGCACTCATGTTCAACTTTGGCCGCCAGCAGCTCGCGGCATCCTCCAGGGACACGGGCCCGCTATCCCTGCCGGCTAACCTCCAAGGCATCTGGAACCGCGACTACTCGCCCGCGTGGCAGAGCAAGTACACCATCAACATCAATCTCGAAATGAACTACTGGCCGGCGCTCGTCACCAACATGGCCGAGGTGCAGAAGCCCGTGTTCGATCTCATCAGCGTTGCGGTTCCGCGGGCGCAGGCCGTGGCCAAAAGCATGTACGGGTGCGACGGCATCGTCATGCACCACAACACGGACCTCTGGGGCGACTCGGCCCCGGTCGACAAGGGCACCCCGTACACCGTCTGGCCCATGGGCGCCGCCTGGCTGTCGAGCGACGCCATGGAGCACTACCGCTACACACAAAACCAGACTTTTCTCCGCACCACCGTCTGGCCTCTCCTCCAAAAGACCGCCGCGTTCTACTACTGCTACCTGTTCAGCTGGAACGGCTACTGGACCGCCGGCCCCTCCCTCACCCCGGAGCACGCCTTCGTCGTCCCGCGGGGGATGCAGGAGGCCGGACGCAGCGAGGGGCTGGACGTGAGCATCGAGATGGACAACCAGCTGCTCCGCGAGCTGTTCACAAACGTCAACCAGACCTGCGCCGCCCTCGGCCTGTCGGCGGACGACCCGGACTGCGCAAAAGCCAACGCCTACCGCTCAAAGATCCAACCGCCCCGCGTCGGACCCAAGAGGGGGGAAATCCAAGAGTGGCGGGCAGAGTACGACGAGACCGAAGCCGGGCACAGACACTTTAGCAACCTCTGGGGGCTCTACCCGGGCCACCAGCTCATCACTCCCGAGTTGACCAAGCCGGCCAAGCGGTTTCTGGACAGGCGCATGTCGTCCGGGTCCGGAAGCACGGGCTGGTCCCGCGCGTGGGCGGTGAACCTGTACGCCCGCCTGCTCGAGGGCGACTCGGCGTGGAGGCACGCCCAGCAGCTGATTCAAAAGTTTCCGACGGCGAACCTGTGGAACTCTGACAGCGGGCCGGGCTCGAGCTTCCAGATCGACGGGAATTTCGGACTGACCGCAGGCATCGCCGAGATGCTGGTGCAGAGCCACGGCGGCGTCGTGCACCTGCTGCCCGCGCTGCCCAGGACGGTGGTGCCAGAGGGCAGCGTCGAGGGCCTCGTGGCCAGGGGAAACTTTGTCGTCGACGCGAAGTGGAAGGCGGGGAAGCTGACGGAAGGCAAGGTGCTGGCTAGATCCGGAGGGAGGCTGGAGGTTCGGGTTCAGGGCGGGGACAAGTTTCAGGTGAACGGGAAACCGTATTCCGGTCCTGTCGAGACCAAGGCTGGGGAGGTGTATGTGATTAGTCTGGCTGTCTGAGCCGGGGGTTGTCAGGAAGGATGTACTGTGCATGTAGAATTCCTATTTCGATCCTCGTATCGGAGCTAACGTACCTCTTTGGTATGGATAAAACCAGACAAGGATCGGCCCCCTTCCCCTCATAAAATAAATAAATAAATAAAAGGCTCTGCTTGACTCGTGGATACTATGAATCCCTTTTCCGTCATATGCAATAGGAATCTCGGAATCCTTCCGTTCAAGTATGGCTCTGTAAGTATGTATGCGAACTTGTCTTTGTTCCTGGCGAGTTGACACAATGATTGGCGCGCATTTAAATTACCTGCAACAGCGGACTATATGGTTATTAAAGTGGCAAGGGAGCGGTGACGGGATGCGATGTGACAGCAGATATCGGAGCCTCCAATATGTACCGGGCCCATTGTGATGGCCAATTTTTCCTCCTATCTCGACAAAGTGTACAACATGCTCTCTACACGGCCTACATACCTTAATCCCCTCGTATAAATAGCCAAGGTAAATTTCTGCTATTCGCCTTGGGCTGGAAATTCCAATAGTGACTTTACCAACTAATTTTACACCCATCTCAGCGTCAATCAGCATCATGTCCGACATCAACACCAAGCAACTCGGCGTTGTCGCCATCCTTCTCGCCAGCGCATCCCCATCACTCGCAGTCCCCGCGAAGCGCTTGGACAATGGCATCGGACGCACTCCCGCTCTTGGATGGAATTCATGGGTGCGTACCACCAAAGTCTTCAAATCGAATCGTTGGCCAGTTTTCACTACTGACATCCTCACCTGCTCAAAAAGAACCAAGCACAATGCAACGCCGCATCGGCAGCCGTGGTCCTCCAAACAGCGAAAGCCTTTATCGACCTGGGCCTCAAGGACCTCGGCTACGTCTACGTCAACATCGACGACTGCTGGTCCAGCCGGCAGCGCAACTCGACCGGCCACCTGGTCGCCGACCCGTCAAAGTTTCCCAAGGGCATCGACGGTCTCGCGAGGGAAATCCACTCGATGGGCCTCAAGCTGGGCCTCTACGGCGACGCCGGCACGCTTACCTGCGCGGGCTACCCCGGCTCGTACGGCCACGAGCAAAAGGACGCCGACACGATCGCCGCCTGGGGAGTCGACTACTGGAAGTACGACAACTGCCTCACCGAGGTGCCCTACACCAACAAGGGCATCAAGTCGCCCCAGTACTACCCCATCATGCGCGATGCGCTCCTCAAGACGGGCAAGAAGATCATCTTCTCCATCTGCCAGTGGGGCAGAGACGACGTCTGGACCTGGGGCGCCAGCGTCGGGCACATGTGGCGCATGTCCCCCGACATCGAAAACAGCTGGAGCTCGGTCGCGGGCATCGCGGCAAAAGCCGCCACGATCCACCAGCACTCCGGGCCGGGGGGCTTCAACGACCTCGACATGATGGAGCTGGGCAACGGCAAGCTGACCGAGGCCGAGGAGCGCGCGCACTTTGGGCTGTGGGCCATGCTCAAGTCCCCCATCATCATGGGCACCGACATGACCAAGCTCCGGCCGTCGACGCTCGCCATTATCAGGAACAGGGCCGTGCTCGCCGTCAACCAGGACCCGCTCGGCAAGGCGGCGACGACCTTCACCCCGAAGGGCAAGCGCGGACCGGCCGACGGGAAGCTGTACAAGTACTTCGCCGGTCCGCTCTCGGATGGGGTCGTCGTGGGGCTCGTCGCCGCCGACGGGGCGGAAACGCTGACTGCTAGCTTTGTCGATGTTCCCGGGCTCGGGGAGGGCCAGTTCGCCTGGACGGAGCTGTACAGCGGTCGGAACGGTACGGGGTCCTCGGTGTCTGCGAGCCTGGGAGCGCACGACATGGCCATCTATAAGGTGACCCGGACCAAGGCATGAAGGGGGGGGGGGAGCAAAAACAAAACTACTTGGGGTATTACTGTTGAAGAATAAGATAGGTATGTTTTCTCGGAGTGGGTTAATTCTCGTACCAAAATGCCAAAACACGACATAAAAAGATATATCCCGAAAATAATAATAAAAAGAAAATGCTTTTTTTTTGGTCATTTGCCCTTGGAAACTTTGAAACACCGGGTAGGTAGGTAGGTAGGTAGGTATGCTTGACGCGCCTGTACCTGGCCTCGACATGCCTCACGTAAGTAGGTACCTACTTGAAAAAAGGAAAGTAGGCCCCCTTTTCCTACTAGTACCCGCGCTCATTACCTGCTACCTGCCTACCTAGACCCCATAGCTGTCCCAGTCCCTCTCGTACCCGGGACACACGGGACACCCGGACTTGAAATCCGTGTGATCGCACGGCTCCAGCAGCATCTTGTAGTCGGTCTGGTTCCCCTCGCTGCACACCCGCCCGATCGGTGCGTCGACCCCGCCGTCCGCCCGGCACCACCACAGCCAGTCCCTCAGCTCGCACTGCGCCGCGCATCGCGTCTCCCGTCGCATCCCGTCGCACAGGTAGTTGGGCTTGATGGTCCCGTATGCGCACCCGTCCGGGCCGGGACACTGCGGCGGCTGGTACGGGGGCATGTCGAACGCCGACACGGTCCACACGATCCACGTCGTCGTGCGGCTCAGCACCGTCACCGTCGGCTCCGCGCCGGCTGGCCCGGACGCCGACACGGTGCGCTGCGTCGTCTCAGTCTGCACCATCGTGTACGGCACGAGCGTGGGGTCCGGTGAGGTTGTCCAGTTGTCGAGGATGGTGATTTGATCGACGGTCGTCAGGCCGCCCTGCGTGCGGGTCGAGGCAAAGGTGCTGGTTACGACGGTCGGGTAGGTGCGGTCGCCCGGGTCGATCATGGCTGCAAGGGGGAGGGCAGGGCAGAGCTCACTGTTAGCAAGTTATGGGTGCGGGGGCTGGTTCAGGTTTTGAGTACGGACTTGTGGTTGGTTCCTCTTCCTGTGCTCTTGCTGGTGAGCAGCAAAGCGCCAGCAGTGAGGTGATCAGTAACTTTTCCCCCCTCATATTGTTTGTTTTCTGTTGTGTTTGGATAAGCGAATGGCTCGCGGCTTTGTTGTGGCAGCAACTCGTCGCTCTTTTTGTTGTTCTTGGTGAGATTTGGGGTATTCCATCAGCACGACGAAGATTTCTTTTAGATGATATATAATATGGAGCGGGCGGCTATATAATCCGGCTGGTCGGCAGCTATTGTATTGGATTAGATAGGTACCTGCCTTAGGTACCTAGATGAGCAGCTCAGTCAAATTCAAGGTCACGGTCACAAAGTTTTAGCCGAGACAAGTGCAGACGGAGCGCGGGAGATGCATCGCCTCCGTTCCATATATGCCTCCCCTCCCCCCTCTCCTTTTTCCAATTTTCTCTTCGATGAAAACCACTTCTGTTAATATTTGGAGCGCTCAGACAATCATAACCACATGACGGTCCACCAAGCTCCAGTCAAACTTGCGCCACAGCCCTGATAACGGACAGCCGATGCCAATCCTCGTGTAAGTGCCCTCGAGATCATCTTTGAGCCTTCTGAGCACAAGCCCCACCGTGTAATCACGCTCATCCCTTCCTTTAATTTCCGTCACGTCGAATCCTGCCAGCAGAAAGAAGTAGTCGTGCGCTTCGTCCTCCCATTCTCGCGCTTTGACGCCGGCATCCATGTAACACCACGAGAAATAGCCTTCCGTTGGGCCCTGCGTGTGAGCACCAGTCGGGTAGATGTAGAGCGAGTTGATGTTTTTCTTCTCTTCGGGCTTTCCGAAGCGAAAAGCTACGGGAACCATTCGGCCTTGGACCTTGATCCAGCCTTCCGAAACAGGACCGTAAGGATTAGCCGTCGAGGGCGTCGTTCGGGCCTCGAGAACCTTCCAGTCGGCCGGCTGCGAATCTGGACGATCAAAGGCACCAAATATCGACGAGTAAATAATAGGACCGGAAACGCACGCCCAAGACCAGGTGGGCGCATATATTCCGGGGATTCGAAAACTTTTAGTTTGGTTCTTGGTGTCGACGATGCGGCCCCTGTCGTGACGCCAGAGCAAGAGGTTGTCCAGATTCGACCTCCAAAGCCCTGCGAGATATTCAGACGCCGGCAGCGGAAAGATGGCGGCGATTCCCGTCATGGCAGGAAGCCTGTCCTCGACGTATGTGAGCTCTCGGTGGGTAAACTCTCGTACAATGCTGCACCATGCATGCCATTTCCAGTACCATTCCTGCTCCGTGGTCTTGACGACAAAGCCCGGGCCCTTCATTATATTATCCGCGAGACTCTTTGGTGAGTCCGAAAACCTGGCCACGGTCAAGTCGCAGGAACAAACCCGTCTTTTGCCGCATTGCCATATAAGCTCGGTGTTGGTAAACTGCACCATCCTTCTGGACAAGGCCTCCTCCTGGAGGACCCATCCCCGGCTTTTCAGACTGCTCGCTGCCTCGCCACGGTAGCATGGGCGAGTAGGTACGGGCTCAAACTCTGGCAAGAGAGCAACTGGCAGCTGGTGGCGAAGGTACATCGTGTGCTCGTTCCCGTCTGCGTCCACGTGGGTGAACTGGCGTGGCGCCAGCTTTAGGGAGGGGTCTCGGATGAAGAGGCCCGACGCTGAATCCGTCGCAAAGTCTGCAGCTAGGGTGATGCACGCATCGGTGTACAGTAGAGCCATTCGACTGGATTCGCGAGCCCAGTCAGCCGGCGAATCTTGGACTATGCAGAGACAGTCGATCCAGAGATATCGCAGTCCCAAGGCCCGCGCAACCCGAATGGCGTCGTAGAATGTGGGAGGAAACCTATCCAGCGGCATCCCGTCACAATGGGATTCAAGCGTATGGGTAGTCGTCATGAGGGGCTGCATCCCCGGTGGTCCCCAACAATGGCTGAGCGCGGCGTATTGGCCCCTTTGTCCGGCTTCCGAAACATGCAGGCGAGGATTGGTGCTGTCGCTGCCGACGTCTATGACGCGAGTCGGAAGGTACGGCAACGTGCCAGAACCCCAGCAGTCGTGACCTTTATTACAGTCGCCGATCCACGATTGAATCTGCTGAGTTGCCAAGTCCAAACCGGGCGGCTCCGGGGCGTTGACGGGCCCCGGCTCGACCGGAATCGTGGGCCATCTTGTTTTGCCTGTTGCACGGGCCCAGAGCCAACAGCCCGGGGAAGTCGACCGACAGCCTCCGCATCGCCAGTCCAAGACGGCTAGTAGCCCTTCATCGAGCCTCATATAGAGCGCAAAAAAAGGGGTTTCAAAAGGTGAAGGCTCGGTAGAATTCTCAGGTCTCTCGGCTGAACGCAATTCCGTGGCGATGTCACGAATCAACAAGCACTCGGGGCAGCCTGCTGCCGCCGCCGACTGGATGGTTGGCCACTCATCCGGCCCCAAAAGCCAGGACCACATTTCGGGGGCATCAACACTCTCACCGCGCGGGGGAGTCTCTTGCAAGAGTTTGTAGCAGTGAATGCCGGCATGCTCTGGGCTCTGCAGAACGGAATCCTCGGGGCTCGCCATGGCTGCGAGTTGCCTGACGATGACGGATGTCCAAGCTGTCCCTCGGGGTTGAAAAGTTGAAATTGTTGAAGACTGAAGAGAAGCTGCCGAGTGCGCGTTGACAAACCTTGGCGCGAAACATGATTGGATGATGGAACATTACCTTCCCCTCACTGCGTTATCGTGGGGTAGTTTTCTTTGATGAGTCAAGTGACAATTTCCACCTCGGAGCCTCAGGGATCCGTTGCAAGGGAGAATTTTCACTTTGAGGCAGAAGATTTGTCCAGCTTACAAGCCAAATTAAATTGTACGTCTTCTTGGCTTACCACCAGGCTCGTGCGAATATTTAAAGAACCAGAAAGAGGTCAAGAAGGTACAGTACAACCTACCGATGGTATGTACTTACCCCAAAGTATCTACCTACCTAGCTAAGCGTTATTAGTGAGGGCGTGATCTTTTAATCCTGACAAGGTTTCCTAAAGTAGAATTTTCAGCAAGACGTTTATCTAAATGCTACGTGATATAGGGGCATTTTCCTTCAAAAAAAAAAAAAAAAAAAAAAAAAAAAAAAAAAAAAGAATATATAAAAAAAAAAAAAAAAAAATTATAAAAAAAAAAAAAAAAACAAAACAACAAAAAAAAAAAAACAACAAAAAAAAACAAAAACAAAAAA
>MU865044.1:17532-81355 GCA_033576145.1 Cladorrhinum samala | reverse complement strand
ATTTTTATAAACATATTTTTTCCCCCACCCGTTTTCAAAAAATCTACTTTTTTTTTGGCCATTTTTAAAAAAAAAAAAAAAAAAAAAAAAAAAAAAAAAAAAAAAAAAAGAATATAGATCAACATTCTAAAATGTGTGCTACAATCTACTTTGGGTAAGTTTTTTTCTGGGAAAAGATGATATTGCTAAATAAACCTAAAAACATAAACAAAAAAGAATAAAAAATCCAAAAAAATCAAAGCTACCGTACACAAGAGTTCTCTTTATTTACACTCGCTCTCCCCCTCCCGATAAAAAAAACCAAATTTTCATCATGACGGTATAACGACCTTTGGGCTCGTCAGCGTATCAAGGTCGTCGCCGTTGCTCGACCCGCCCTCACCCGGGCATTTGTTGAACCAGGTGGATGCCGTGTTGGTGAGACTGTCCACCACATGAAGATCCGCCCGCCCGTTGCCGTCCAGATCGGGGAAGTGCTCGCAGTGCCCCTGAGCCGCACCCAGGTATACCGCCCCCTTAGCATCCCAGGTAAAGGCGCTGCCGCTGGCGGGGATGGGTCCGCGGTTGTACCACACCGACGCGTCGCCGTGGAACTTGTCCACCCACAGCATGTCGGCTTTGCCGTCCCCATTGACATCGACGAAGCGGAGGTTGGCCCGATCTTTGTTTTCCGTCTTCTTGAACTGCGAGATGTAGGTAAGGCCGTCGTTGTTGTTCAGGTATCCCCAGGTGCGTCCGTCCTTTTCGATGCACAGGTAGTCGCTTCGGCCGTTGCCGTCGATGTCGGCGAACCGGACAGCGAGATCGTTGATGTGGGTGCCGCGGCGCTCGGGGCAGGCTGCGTTTTTGCCGCGCGGGCCGGCGTTGTCGACTCGTTGCCAGTTCTCCGCCTTGCGCAGGTCACGGACGGTCGCGTACTTGTTAAGCCAGAGCCCGTCCATGGCTCCGGTGCTGGGATCGACGTAAATAATATCGCAAAGTCCGTCGCCGTCCCAATCGGCCAGGTGAATGTCGCGGCGGTCGACCTCGCGGCCGAGGAAGTCGGTCGCGCGCCAAAAGATATAGTTGGGGCCCCAGTACGGCCCCTGCTCGGGAAACTTGCCGCCGAGACTCTCGTAAATGTGCAGGTATCCGGTGGAGTGAGCCCAGACGTAGTCCATTGCGCTGCCGGGGCGATCGATCATCTTGCAGTACTTGTCGCCGTCCGACTTCAGCTTTGTGCCGCCCGTGCCGGTATTCTGCCAAACGCGGACCTTTGTCCGCCCGTCTTGGAACGGGGTGACAACATAGTCGAGGCGGGGCCCAAGGCCGAACGCTGTAGGCGAGTTGTGAACGTTGACAAAGTGGACAGAGTCGCGGCCGATCGGCCCCATCCCGTGGCCGGTGTGGGAGGGAGAAGATGATGCCGGGCGCCACAGCGGGGTCAGAGAGTACTTGGTGCATCCGCGGTTGTTGGTATAAGTCCAGACCTGCCCCTCGTCATTGACCCACAGCCAATCATCTCGGCCGTCGCCGTTGATATCGGCGAAGCGGACACCGTTGGGGTCACCCATGCCCTTGCCAGTAAAGACAACACCAAGGTCCTGCCAGTAGTCGGCAAGATCTCCCTGGCCCCCATTTCGCCAGCACCTAATATCACCGCTGTCGGCGATCACGCAGTAGTCCTTCCGGCCGTCTCCATCGATATCAGCAAGTCTAACTCGATCTTGCAAGACGCCGACATTCTTCTTCCAGAGCATCGGATCCCCGAATGCGTAATTGCCCTTGTTGATGCTGACGTACGTGTCGCCGTTGGGCGAGATGCAGAGGAGGTCGTCCAAACCGTCGGCATTGACATCGGCAAATCGGACGCCCCGAAAGATGCATTTGTCCTTGGCACTGAAATGCTTCTTGTCACCTACTTCGGACCAGCTGCCAGCCGAGCTTGGCTTGTAGGCGTCGAACCACCCGAGACCCGTATTCGGGAAGCCAGGCACCGCAAGCCCCACGACCACCAGCTCGTGCCGCCCATAGGGCTCGGCGAGCCGCGCAAACGTGATGTTGGGTACGTTGTCGCGGCCCACGGCGGGGAGCTCCCAAACAATACCCTTTTGCACGCTACTGTGCGAGTAGACACCATCGTCCAGCCCGCTGCCGCCCTGCGTGACGGCACCCCCTAAGTTGTTGCCAGAACCGAATGTCTTATCGCAAATGCTGTTGCCGGTTCCGCTGCCAGGCTCATCGCTGAATTCTGTCAATACGGGTCTTGAGATGAACCCCGCTAGGTGGGCTTCCTTGATAGCGCGGTGGAAGATAGCGGCAAAGCGACGATGGCCCTCGTCGTTAGGATGTGTGCCATCGGGGATAAGGCTGGTTGGGATAAAGTTGGAAGGAATGTCGACGTCTGCAAGGACAATCTTTTGACCATTACTACGCCGGCTGCTGACAAGCTGTCGGAGCTGGTTGTTCATGTTGTCTCTATTCGCGATGATCCCCGGAAGGGTGCCCTGGATAAGAGTAGATACGATGATGGTAACCCCTGGAATCTGCCTCTGGAGCTTGTCTAGCATTGCCGAGTATCGGGAACCGAAGTTGGCAATATCGAAATTTTGGTTGGCATCATTGGTCCCGGCGTTGATAACGACGATGTTGGGTTGATATTTGAGTGACTTGTCCAGCTCGACATTAACTTCGGCGACTCTAAAACCTGGGTGTCCTTCGTAATCCTATAACAGAAAAAAAAAAAAAAAAAAAAAAAGCAAGGTTAGGGAACATGTTCATGTGGCCTTGTGAGATGGAGGGTTTGCTTACATTGTCTACCATGCTCCCAACGTTGTGAGCGCCGACCATGTTTACCTTCCAACCGTCCTGCCTTAGCGCGTCTCGCAACGGCTTTCGGAAGCCATTGTTGTTGCTCGAGCCCCATCCGGTAACAATGGAAGCACCCAATGGCAAAATTCTGGCATAGAAATGCGGTGCCGTGGTGGTGTCGTTGGGGGAAAACGGGCAAGTCGCACCAATGGTCATGTCTTGGATTAGCCCTACCCCGGACGACTGTTTTGCCTTTTCGTTCTTCATATTCCACATAATCAAGTTGGCAATCAGTCGATGAGCAAGCAGAGTCGGATGAAACACACGGCCATATCCTGTTGACCATAAACGGGTCAGTGGCTATCCCTCATGGAGACCCAGCTAGCAAACAACATATTAAGAAGAAGAAGAAAAACATTGCCGTCGATGGTTTCGTGTGGAAGAAGGTGGGTAAGGTACTTTGGTAGGCACAAGAAGGGGCTTTGGAAATGAACATACCATCTGGCAAAAGGTTGGGCATGCCCCACTCCTTGTTTTCGGCCAAGGTGTTCATGGTTTTTGCAGTTGTGTTAGAGTGAACAGTATGGTTGGAATACGTCGTCTGGTTTGAGAAGGTCGTGTGATTGGAGTATAGCGAGTCACCGTGATCGGAGTAGGCATCGGCAAGAGCAAGCCGGTTCATGGACAAGGCAGACGACCCGGAGGAGTCCGCGCTAGGCGAGGCGAGGCGCGCATCAGGAACAAGTTCTCCCAAGAGGAAGGCGAGAGCGTTGATCTCGGCTTCGAAAGTACCCTGGGCATGTTCAACCTCGGATCGTTTCCAAGGTGTATTGCCCAATGGGTCCTTTTCGTTCATCTCGTAAAACATGAGAGTTGGCCTCTTCTTGGCTTCCTCGTTGGACCAGGTCTCATCAACACCACGTTCACAAAACCTCCCCTTGAACTCGCCGACGTATTGATCATAACCGACAAAAACGATTTGATCGCCAGCCTTCTCGGCTGCAGCCATCAATTTGGAGTTGACCAAATCGACAAGGTGGTTCATCCGAATACGATGTGAAGTCGTCAAGTGTTCGTTCGTTGTAGGGCTGGAGTAACTGTCCTACCAACCAGCACAAATCAGAGCGTGAGGAGCAGTTCAAAGTACGATAAGTCAGATAGGCATGGAGGTACCTAGGTAGGTACCTACCTACCCAGGTGGGGATCACTCACATGTACCCATGTCGTCCACGATACCGAATCGCAGGCTGGGGTGTAGTCGGTGGCGAAGAACTTGGCGTACCCAGTCCAATATATCCTCCCCCCGGGGGCTAGTTTTTGCTTGGCAGCCGCGACGACCGTGTCCAGCTTGTGGTTGTATTCTTCCCCGTCGACAATCTGCTGAGTGCGAGTGAGCTGCTCGTCACAACTGCGACTGATTTTCTCAAGATCCCAGTTAGGTTTGAACCCAAACCATGATTCAAACTTTTGGGCTGCCGTCGCAAAGTGTTCTTCGAGGTCTAACTCGATAATTGCCTTTTGAATATAGGATATGTGAAGCCACTGAAACACGCACGCGTTGAGAATCTTGGTGAGCTCGGCGTCATTACCCCCTCCACGTCAAAACAAGGTTAGCTGAAAGAATGTAGCAAACATGCCAAACTTGGCAAAACAGTGGGGAAATGAAGAAAAAGAAAAACAAAGATGAACATACCGACAGACAGTAAAATGGCGTCTTGACCACCTTCGAGGTACGGGATTTGCTTCTGGACCATATCGTCCGCCACAGCACCCGAACAAGACAAAAATTGAAACTCTGGGCCCTTGCCATCTGGACTCTTCAGCTTGTCATCGTCGTTGATAAGCTGGGGGTGCGAGCCATCGTATCGGCTGCAAGCCCAGTCTTGGATTGAGTAGGGAGAGTCAGCGCCTTGTGAACATGTTATTAGGTAGCTCAGGCATTCACTTACCGCTCTGGGAATGAAGAGAAAAGGAGCCCTTTTTATTTCCCGCCCCTATTCCTACAGAATAAGAATCGCCGATAGCAGCAAGACGTCTTATTCCAAGGTCATCATCAATGTCGAAATCGGGGTCTACTTGACGCCTCAGCAAGAAGTCTGTCGGCTGAGACCAATTCCCGGAATGCGGCATGGCGATGGCTGGTCCCATGAGCCCAGCAGCGAGCAAAGCTCGCCATACCACCAAGTCCTGCATCGAGATGAGCCAGCAGTCGGTACCGTGGGCCGAAGGAGGGTGGAAGTGGCGGTTGCAAGAGAAAGACAAATAGAGTTGCAGGTCAACCTGTGAGCAATGTCCTTGAGAATCTCTCTTCTCGAACGGCTGAGATGCTTGACCCTTTATACATGAGCACGCAGGTACGAGACCAACTGTGATGCCTCACATGCCTTTGGGCGTTTGAATTTTTTTGTCTTTGAGGGTTCTAGGCTCAGACCACGATGCATCTCGTCGCCCTCGGTTCAAAACTGGCCACCCCATTTTCCAATAGTTTGACTCACATGGCGAAAATGAAATGAAGTCGAACTCATCACAGTGTCATGGTGTTGTGCTTGGTCCCTCGCGCCCAGGATTAGACAGCGATTAAAGTCATGTTGGTCCTGTTGGTGATGAAAATAATCATGTTCACTGCACGCAAGGTCGTAGAGGGCACAAATTTCAAGAGCCGCCCTGGTCGGAGCCTCTTCTCGGTTTGGCTAGGGAGACGTCGCAATGTCTAGGACAAGGCTATTTTTCTTGTGATTACTGTGCCAGCAGCATGTGTTAGTAAAAGCCAAGGCCGGCGGGATTCGCAGACCAGTGCCCATAGTCCCATCATCACCTTTGTCGAAATTTTCATCTGAGGGTTTTTGTTTCTCGTGCTCGACCATCGCAGTGGGTTCTAGAGTCTAGATCTAGACCCAAGCAACAGAGCCTCAACCTTCCTAAACTGGGATGCCGCGGCAGTACTCGACCCCTTGGCACCTGTTACTACTCCACAATTGCCGCCAAAAATTTGTTGTTGGTCGCATTGGCTGTTCCATGACTACATTTGACACAGTGCATTTTCAGAATAGCCCAAGCACAAAATTTTTGCTACGGATGGCAGCAAAATTGCCTAGCATTATGGACCCGGGATGCTAGCAAAGGCAAGGTGGGTAGGAACCAACATGATGAAGTTCATCAAGCCAGGGGCCAGTGGGCCACACGGCAAAATGGTAAGCGGTGCAGAGTTCGACAGCAATGGTTTGTGAAGCGCAAAAGGTAAACGGCAAAGAATCGTGATTGCCAGATGTCAATAAATAGGGGCGCTGTCCACCTGGATGTGTCTCTCCTTCAAGTCCACAGCAGCGCGCCACCTCCAGTTCAACCTCCCCCTTCAGCTGGCGCCCGGCAACAATCCCTCATCATGGCCTACTTTGCATCCTTGATTTGCTATATCACGCTCTTATTTGCTTCTTGGTCTTGGGGATACGATCTCTCAGAGCGGAAAGCCCCCGTGGGGAGATTCAAACTCGCCCTTGATTACGGCCTCGCAAGAGAAAACTTCCAGGCTGTGAATCCAGATCTTCCGAATCCAAAGCCAAGCGAAGCTAACGTGCTCCTGAGCACCCATATTACCTTCTCCAGACCTGTGAATGAACTGTTTACCGATGAGCAACTGTGGCAAATATCCCGGGACGCCGTGGACGAAGTCGAGGGAGAAGTCAGGCAGTACGGCTTCAAGAAGGCGTTGATACCAAGAGCTACGACTATAATGGCCTGGGGCAACGAAACCATCATCGCAACTTCTCAAAAGGGACAGTCGTTTACCTATGACTCGACGAAACAAACACCTGTGCTCAGTGACCTCCGACTATGTGAGGCGACGATAGCGAACTCAGACCCAAGGCACAGGACATCTGGAAGCTGTGGAGAGGAGATGGTGGCTCACATCTATTATCTTCTGTACCTCAAGGGCCCCCATATCAGAGATTTATACCCACGGGCACGCATTGGAACGTGGATCAATCTTGGCGGGGGGACGGTCCCACGCCAGGCTGATCCGTGTGGAACGAATGATGATGTAAGTTAACCCCAAAATCATCATTCGCAACCTCTGGTGTGCAACACATACATCGACACAGGCCTTGGCCCGCTAACCGCGCGACAGCTGCAACCACCCCTTTGGGGCTGTAGCCGCTTTGTGGGCGACACAGCCGGAGGGCAAAACTTTGACGTGTTGGATAGAGATCTAGAGCGTGCACCCTATAGGTGGCCGCTGGTTGATACCGTGGTAGGGATTGATCAGATGCAGCTTTGCGGCAGCATCTTCATCCATCCCTGAATCTGTCGGGTTTTGCAGGCGGGCATCAACTTGGACCTACGTCGGGTGAGCTAGGAAGAATAAGGGTCCTCATTGGATGGACGGTTGTATGTACTGTACAGTGTTAATTACCTACCTACCTAAAACAATGGGGAGGCCCCCACCTACCTGCCATGTTTTTGTTTGTTGAGTGGTGCGAACACCTATAAATCAGGTGGATTCCTCTTCTTCTCCTCGTTCTTCTTCTTCTTCTTCTTTTGTTTCCCTCCTCTTGCCTCGATCTTTTTGCCTCTTCTGCCCGACGCACCGATGCCGATTGATCCGCTTCAGCAAACTGCTAATAGCAGGTTCCTCGCCTGCAACGACGATGTCGTGCGCCTCATCATTGGATCAGACATTTCCAAAAATGACCATGTTGCCCTCTGCCTTGCGCACTCGCACCTGCGCCGTCTCGCTGAGCCTTTCCTCTACTCCCGCATCACCCTGGGACCTTGGAGAAATCCCAGGTATTACGCCCGGCCTCACTCAATCAGTTTGCTGCTGCGCGCAATTCTGAGGCGGCCGGATCTTGCCGCCTGCATCCGCGCCATCGAGCTAGACTCGGGATGGTATCAAAGCGGTTTCAACAATCCGGGTGCCCGTGCTTATCATTTCATCGTGCACGAACCCGATCTGGAAATAATTGTCCCGTGTGTGGAAAGGACTTGGGCTCAGATGCCTTGCCGCGACGCATGGATTTCTGAGCTGCGGCAGGGAGTCATGGATGCCTACGTTGCCCTTCTGATAGTCAGCGCTCCAGGGCTCCTGCATCTCCAACTCAATCGCGATTTCTTCTTCGACAGCGCACGCATCGGTGCCGTTATGCGCTTCGCAATCCTAAACTCGGCACCTGTCCTGCAGCATGTCCGAACCGTCAGATTGCAGCGGTGGATACGGCGCCTCAGTGACTGGCCTGCCCAGAACACCACCAACGTTCTTCCCTTTTTTTATCTGCCACAAGTCGAGGAGATGCGGGTCTGGCTTGACGACCCGCGGGATCAGGACATATCGTGGCCCACAGGCTCATCGCCTTCGCTGCCACATCTCGTTTCCCTGAAGCTCTACGAAATCCGAGAGCAGCACTTGGGTCGTATACTGTCCGTCTCACCCAACCTTCGTTCTCTGTATTGGGAATGGGGGTTTCAACCAGACGACGAGCACGAGTTTGACTCGGGCCGTCTCGATCTGGATCTCCTGAGGTCGGCATTAGAAAGGGTTGAGGGGACCCTGACCAAGCTCGACCTCGCGGCTGAGGTCGGAATGGCGTACCATAGCGACTTGAGGCTTGAGCACCGGATGCGCATCCTGGGCTCGCCTCCGACATGGTTAGCCGACTTTCACCGGCTCAAGAAGCTCACGATACCCCTGGCATTCCTCACCGGCCTTATTATCACCGACCCTACCGAGGCCGGAGCCCGTTTGAACAAATCACTACCTCGCAACCTTGAGGAGTTGAGTTTCAGCACGCAAATGTTGTACAACGAGATAATACGGTGGGATGAGTACGATATAGGTTACATACCCGCCATCAGATCGTGGATGGAGACCGCATCGACAACTTTACCCCGTCTACAAAAGCTGCGAGTTGAGAGTGATGATGGCCAGTGCAACGAGTGTGCTCACGAATATTGCCGCATGAAAAGAGAAATGCTAGAGCTGGCAGAAAAGGCCGGGATCCAATTCGAGTTTGTCGATGTCATAGAGGACGAGACGGAAGCTCAGGAAAAACTGGAACGGAGCGAGAGGCTAAAAAATATGCCAAAATACTTTTAATCAGAAGGTTGGCTCGAGCTCTAAATTTCTAAATTTCATTTCCAACCTTTTGATGTGACTTTTTCGTTGTTTGTGTTCATGGCTTATATGCTCGAGCACCTGGGACATTTGAAATTTTTGATCTCTCCTACCATTCATTGGCTTTGCGCCGCTTTATCCTCGAGGGTGATGCTTTGGAAATAGAGGTTGTGAATAGGTGGTTTCATGTCTGAGATTCATGTAAAGCCGTTAAGCCTATATACTAATTGTGTAATTAGGTACCTTGTATACCTATCTAGATAGGTAGTCTACCTACTTATGAATTAACTTGATCGCTCCCGGTGTTGTGCATCTCTTTTTTTTTTTTTTTTTTTTTGGATTAACTTTTGAGGCTGCTTAAAACACACACAATACTTGATCAGAACATAGACCGAACTTCCAACACACATTCTTCAAAAGAATTTCCATTTTTTGATAAGACAAACCCCCAGATTGACGATGGTGAGGCGATGTTAAAAGCTACAAGTAATTATGATATCGGGCAGGTTTCTACCATTGTTTTATTTCTAGTAAATAGGCAGGTAGGTGCCTAAAGTACGATGCCGGCCTCCAAAAAAAAAAAAAAAAAAAAAAAAAAAAAGAAAAGCAAGTAAGAGGGAAACCAGTTGGGAGATAAAGTCTACGAAGAGCGGTAGGTACGTACCTACCTACCCAGATACCCACACCCCTTCACCAACCGATACAAGAAAGGCTTGCAAAAGATAC
Source organism: Cladorrhinum samala (assembly GCA_033576145.1). Taxonomy (NCBI): domain Eukaryota; kingdom Fungi; phylum Ascomycota; class Sordariomycetes; order Sordariales; family Podosporaceae; genus Cladorrhinum; species Cladorrhinum samala. Next base: position 71,730 of record MU865044.1, on the reverse strand, counting down.
TATAGTAGGGGGGAGGAAAGGAAGAAGAGATTAAAAAAAAAAAAAAAAAAAATAAACCATCAACCCCCGATCGCCTCGCCCACCTCCTCGAGCAGATCAAACACCTTGTACCGCAGCCTGTGCTCCCCCTCGACGACGATCCAGCACGTGAAGGCGATGGCCTCCTCGGTGAGGTCGCCCGAGTGCGGGCCCTCGACGTTGAGCTGCTCGACCAGCTTCTTGCTAAACTTTGACTTGTCCGGCGGCGACGACCGGATGCTCTCAATGACCTCGGCGGCTGACGGCGCACTTTCCGGGGCGGGGTGGTACCTCCTCAGCGTGCCGAGCAGGGAGCGCGTCTTGTTTGGCGGGCGGCCGACCTTTTCCGACGACTTGTACGAGATCCAGCGGTCCTTTTGGAAGGTGGCGATGACGTTGTTTTGTTGGTCGAGGAGCTTTCAATCGGATATATGTTAGTTCAATAGACAAACCAGAAAATAATGGCCAAAAAAAGGAGGGGTTGGAAAAAAGGATGGAGCATGACGACTGTGTGGGTAGGTAGGTAAGGTACATACCTTCAAATCATGCGACACTCCCTTCCACTTCCTAAACGGGCCCGTCATGAACCGCCTGGTGCCCGTCCACCTGTACTCCCGCCCGCCCAGCTGCCACTTGACCGTGCGGGTTGCGAACCTCGGCCTCCACGCCTTGAACAGCGTGACGAAGCCCTCGACGGGGACGTCCTCCTCCAGCGGTTCCTTGGGCGGTTTTTCCGGCCTGCGCCAGAACCTGCGCCATTTCTGCATGCGGGCGTAGCTCTTCCGCTTGGACTTGCGCTTCTGGTTCGCGCGGATCTCGTGCACGCCGTCGCCCATCTGCAGCTGGAAAGAGTTCCAGAACCCCGTGCGAAAGGCCCGCCCGACGGCGACGCTCGTGCCGGCGCAGTACTTTGGGTGGTCGCCGCGGTAGAAGACGGGCCGCCACTGGCTCGCGTGCTTCTGGGGGACCGGGTTCATGATGTAGTAGTCGGCGGCCTGGGTCGCGTCGTCCTGGGCGAAGAAGTGCTTGCGGCCAAACGCCATGCGCCGGTACAGGTTGCGGGTCCACGCCGGCGCCGTTCCGCTGATGACAGTGGTGGGGCCGTCTCCGGTCGAAGGTTCCGCATTTTCATCATGCTGCAGGGAGTGTGGTGGCTCTCCCAAGTCTGTATTTTGCGTGGCGCTGTTGATTCTGGCTGTCATCTTTTGATGAGGTGAATTGATGGCATTGTGTGTTTGTTTTAAATGTAAGCTAGGTCTTTAACTCTGGTAGAGAATTGACTCTGATAGTGATAAACATTTTGGGGAGGATGGAAATGAAGAATGAACTGTGAACTGCATCAGCTGAGATGCTTCCATATCAGGTTGGGCACCACTGCGAGAAGTGCCCTTGCTTTGAGGCTGTGCTCTAATCAACGTGGATTAAGGGACTTTGGGGATTGGCTGAAGCAGAATTGGGGGTGGTAGGCCACCATGTCAGTGGTTCGCTTAGGAGTGTAGGGGGTGGTCCTGCATGGCCTGTGCCATGGCTGTCTGTTTTCTTTCCATGTCCTTTTGAAGCTAGGTAGGTAGGTAAGCTCTCAGTTCGATCGGAGGAATTTAACTCCCTATTATGCCGCCTTGTCAAATTCTTCATTTTATGTCTTGTGCAGCTTTTGTGCCAGTCTTATAGCAGTGGTTAAGAATAAAGATTGGAACTAACGAAGCAGCATCTATAAATATAGCTACCTAGGTAGATACGTATTTAGACTCAGAAGCAAAGTCTTGAGCAAATAGAAAATAAAACTTACATTTGCTGTGTGCAGTATTCAGGTATTGCAATTATATACTTTAAGTGATAAAACAACTGACTAGCTATCTACAGCTTATACGTTTTATACCCTTCTTATTTAACATTTTTCTTTATTTTAAAAAATTGAAAGCTATTTAAAATGAAACAAAAAAATAAACTCAAATGTAATATGCCCCCACGCGGGATTGAACCGCGGACCTCATCATGTCGCAAGTAGTACGAGTGATGCGCTCTACCACTGAGCTATACGGGCTGTATGATTTTACGATTCTCGCATCTGAAAAAACATCACATGGATCTACGTCAGGTGCTTGTATGTAATTGTTTCACAAATCACAATAACTCCTGTTGTTTCCCATATCAATGCTTAGATTGTATTGTCTTGCAGGAGAAAGATTTCGTGTCGTCTACAATTCTTTTTGCTCTTTTTTATTGTGCTCTTTTTAGCCAGAGTCGTTGAGAGCAATCCAATGACCACAAAACTATTATGCATTTCAGACAAGATCTTGACCTCTGGCAGCTCGTCATTTCCCCAGATTCCGCCTCTGATTTTCCGGTCTTGGCACTGGATTGCGCGTGTATCAACAATAGTAGGGACTGATGCGGAAAATAGATGGTTAATTACCTACCTACCTTAGTCAAATAGCTGACTTTTGTGGCGGTAGACTTCAAGTTGTGGGTCGGGATGAAGTAGTAAACACACTGTGAGGTCTGCATATCTTCAAATTTGACGAAACATTTACCAGGCTGCATCTCTGTGAAGCCATCGTGTCTTGTGAGAAGGCAGCGCAAAAAAAATTTTGTGAAGCAAGTCGCATAATACATCAGAGGGGGGGGCGAGGGGGGGCGGGGGTTGTTTTTCTCCACCATGATACCTACCTGGTAGAATAACAGGCATTTCTTTAAGCTGCAAACAAAGTTTCCAATTGCCAACAAACAATTTTATAAAAAGAGAAAGACTCCTCTGGCTGAATTGTTATGCAAGAGCCAGGAATATTCCCGACAGTTTTTTTTACAGTTTTTTTTTTATACTGACTCATGAAGAGATACAGATGCTTGATTCTAAGATCAATATCACCATAGATCAGGAAACTTGACGAGCAATTTAAGGCGTCACTTTAGGGAGAATCGTAGATTGTTAACCTGTTTAAGATTCCATGACCAGAAAGTGGGTAATTAACACAGAGGTTTAGAAAAAATAATAAAGTGTCTATCAAGTTATCAGTCCGCATAACTCCTTCAGGGAGGAATGAATTAAACTTCGAAAAAATATAAACAGACTGACTTTTGAAAGCCTGAAGCAAATGAGACTGTCGATTGTCTTAAATTATTGAAATAAGATTATATATAAATATATATACATATATGTGTATATACGTTCATGGATCTCAGCTTGCTCTGGCAGAAAGACTTCTCACGGCTGATAGCATCAGTGGCGGTTATTGTGCACAGTTTAGCCGATCGCCGCCATGGTCGAGGGTCGATGGCTGGCAACATGGCCTGTCTGGGAAGGTCGGAGGTTCAACAGCCTGCCAAGGGATCTCCTCTGGTAGCATTGACTGACACAAACGGGCTTGGGTTAGCTGGCTGGACGTCCACGATGGATTCGGATGGAACGGTCCAGAGCGGGTACCACGCCAACGTCTCGTGCATGTGCAACGTTTAACTGGAATGCGGGGCAGCCGGAATGATCTGCAAGGAACGGGGCAGGTAGGCAATTACGATTGATAAACAATGAAAATGAAACCGAGACATTTTTAAATAAATGACGTGAATGCCCATTTGCTGCCCACCATGGATGGGTTTGTTGATTCCTCCCTCTTTTGCAACCCGCACCGTCCGCGATAATGCACGTGGAACGTTTAGCAGTTGCGCTCTCGCTGGCGGCGGGTTTCCAACGGAGCCATGCTTCTACTCCGCTGGTCAGCTCCGCAGGCGAAACCGGCGTCATACCGTCCTGGGACTTGCAGTCCTCGGCAAAGGCAGGGAGCGACCTGAAATCTCTTTCCAAGACTGGAATTGACACTTCATCGTGGCACCATGTCAAAAGCTCCAAATGCACCCTGATGGGCTGCCTCATCGAGGAGGGCGTATACAACGAGAGCAGCCTGTTTTACTCGACAAATCTTCAAAAGGTTGACGAGAAGCAGTTCTTGGTTCCGTGGACCTACCGCAACGAGTTCTCCCTCGAACCCGGCAGCGGCAAGCATTTCTTCCTCCAAACGCACGGCATCTCCTCGCGAGCCGACATCTTCCTCAACGGCCAGCAGGTTGCTTCGAAATCGGAACAGGCAGGCTCGTACGCAGGCAGGAGCTACGAGGTCACCAAGCTCGTCGACAAGTCCAACGCCCTCGCCATCCAGGTTCATCCGACCAGCTACTACTACGACTTCGCTCTGGGCTGGGTCGACTGGAACCCCTGGCCGACGGACAACGGGACAGGCGTGTGGAGGGATGTCGAGATCAAGCAGACGGGGCCCGTTGCGCTGGGTCCCCTGAGAATAGTCACCAAGATCGGCGACGCGTACGAGAAGCTCCGAGACCCAGCCACCGTCACTCTGAAGGCGAGGGCGCAAAACCTCGAAAACACCCCAGTCACAATCACGGCAGCCGGCGTAATCACGAAGCAGACCGAGGGCCACTCGGCGCCACTAACATGGAACAAGACCATCACGATCCCTGCGCTGTCCACAGTCGACGTCGTCCTCGAACATACCGTCAAAGACCCGGCCATCTGGTGGCCGAAAATCTGGGGCGACCAGCCCCTGTACCGCGCGAGCTTGACCGTCTCGACCGCCGACGGCAAGCTGTCCGATTCCCACACGGCAAAATTCGGCTTCCGCAGCGTGACGTCCAAGATCAACGCGCACGGCGACATCGAGTACTCGGTCAACGGGGTCCGCTTCCCCGTGATCGGCGCGGGCTACGCGCCCAACATGTTCCTCCGGTTCGACCCGGCCAAGTGGGAATCCGAGCTCCGGTACGTGCTCGACCTGGGCTTCAACACGGTCCGGCTCGAGGGCAAGAACGAGCACCCGGAGCTCTACGACGTCGCCGACCGCCTCGGCGTGTTCCTGATGCCCGGCTGGGAGTGCTGCGACAAGTGGGAGGCGTGGAGCTACAACCAGGACCTCGCGGTGCCGACGCCCGTGTGGTCGGCCGACGACTACGCCATCGCCAACGCGAGCATGCTGCACGAGGCCGCCATGATGCAGACCCACCCTTCGGTCCTGACCTACCTGATCGGGAGCGACTACTGGACCGACGACAGGGCCACGCCCATCTACCTCAACGCCCTGAAGGCGTCGGACTGGCAGACCCCGGTCGTCGCGTCGGCCTCGAAGCGCGGGTACTCGGCCCTGACCGGACCGTCGGGCATGAAGATGGAAGGGCCGTACGACTGGGTGCCCCCGAACTACTGGTACGACGTGGAGCCGTACGGCTCGAGATACGGAGCGGCGTTCGGGTTCGGGTCCGAGCTCGGCGCCGGCGTTGGAACCCCGGAGCTGGGTTCGCTCAAAAAGTTCCTGACGGCCGCCGAGATGGAGGAGCTGTGGAAGGCGCCGAACAAGGCGCTGTACCACATGTCTAGGGTCGGGTCCGAGTTCACGACTAGGAAAACGTACAACGACGCGCTGTGGAAGCGGCTGGGCGCGCCGGCCAGCCTCGACGACTACCTGACCAAGGCGCAGATCATGGACTACGAGGCCGCGAGGGCCCAGTTCGAGGCGTACGGGGTCAACTGGAGCGCCGAGCGGCCCGCGACGGGGCTGATCTACTGGATGCTGAACAATGCCTGGCCCAGCCTGCACTGGAACGTGTGGGATTACTACATGAGGCCCGCGGGCAGCTACTTTGGAGCCAAGAAGGGCAGCGCCAAGGAGCACGTGGTTTACGATCCTAAAGGAAAAGAGGTTTGGCTAGTTGACAGGGGCACTGGCAAGGAAGGAGGAGGAGGAGGGGGAGAGAGGAAGGTCGAGGTTGAGTTGCTGGACCTGGCCGGCAAGGTCCTGTTTACTCAGGGTTATGCTGCCAAGAGGGCGCCGGGGCAGAGCGTCAAGGTTGCCGGGCTCGGTTCCGCCGCCGCTCTGGGAGGGATCAAGGACGTGGTGTTTTTGAGGCTGGTGCTGAGGGACCAAGGAAGCGGCAGGGTGGTTGACAGGAACGTCTACTGGGTCAGCAAGGACCTGGACGTGCTGGACTGGGCCAACTCGGAGTGGTACGTCACGCCGGTGACCAAGTATGCCGACTTTACGGCGCTGAACAAGCTGGCGACCGCCGACGTCGGTGTTACTGCTGCTGTCAGCAGGGGCCAAGGAAAACATGATGGGGAGGTGGTGGTCACGCTGGAGAACAAGGCCAAGGTAGCGGCGTTTTTCGTCAGCTTGAACCTGGTGGACAAGGACGGGAACGACGTGCTGCCGCTGACGTGGGATGATAATTATGTGACGCTCTGGCCGGGCGAGAAGCTGAGTTTGACGGCCAGGTCCGTTGGGAAGGGCAAGTGGGAGCCGGCCAGCGTCCAGATTGGGGGCAAGAATGTTGCAAAGAGAAGTGTCAAGTTGGGGTAAAGGGAAGTCGGCCTGTATTTTTGGAATAATCAAGGCCGGGGTAGGCTCTGACTTGTCTTGTAATCATCCGAGTCGAATATGATCTGAAAGAGCCGGTAGTGAGTCCTCTCGTGAGAGTGACAAAGAGAGGATAGGGCCTGGGCGAAGCAAGCACTGCAGTGCGTGTACATAACTGGGATAAGAAAATTTATGAGATGGTCAAGAATGGACAATTTAGGTACTATTTGTGCAGGAGGTTGGTTTGTCAATTCGCGCAACGCAACATACAAAGCATCATGGTGAGTCCCCCCCTTTTTTTTTTTTTTTTTTAAATCGCTCCTGGTGCTGTCTTTTTTGTCAACGGAACAAAATATCTGAAGGAATTCGAACATGACTGAATCATTTGAAATGCCATAACCACTTTTGATTGCCACTAAAATATACTACATGCCAGTTTATATCCCAAACCCACGTCTACCTATCTATTAAACCATTCATGTTATCCATCCAAATTCTCTATCATCCCATCATAGATACCTTTTTTTTTCCCCCTTATTTACTGATAAAAAAACTCAGTCCCATCCGCCCTCTTATATCCCACCATCACAAAGTCCCTCGTGATGGCCGTCCCGTTCCTCAGCATGGTCTCCTGCTCCTTTGTGCAAGTCTCAAAGATGTCCCACAGGTAGCACTCTGAAACCCCGTGATCCGGAATCTGGTTCCGAATTTGCGCAACGCTGGCCAGCTCTGGGGGAGTCGCGTAGCAATCTCCTCCCTTGCCTCCCGCAGTCGAACGGGACCCCGTGGCGACGTCCGTGTTGCTCATGATGCGCTGAAAGATGCGGTAGGCGGTCTCGGGCTGGTACCACGGCGCTTCGTGCCCTGCGTCGAGGACTCTGGAGAAGGAGAGGTTCCCGGCCTGTCGGACGTAGCCGCCGGTGTGATCCTTGCTCGTCTCGATGGGGACGTAGCCCGCTCTGCGGAATCTGGAGGAGTGCTTGGTCGAGTTGATTGCCAGACTGACGGCTTCACCTCCGTACCCTTTTATTAAAGTTAGTCAAGTCAGTCATCGGTGAATGGGTGTGGGAGCGTTTGGAGAGGGAGGGGGAGGGGGGGGGGTATTTGAACTTACAGTTGCATTGGTAATCCGCGTCACCGTACATCAAGGCAACCTTGACTCCCTTATCCAGCAGCTCGCCAAGGATGGCGAGGTTCCTCCCCAAAACGAAATCCCCCGTCCGCTCGTACGCCTGGTTCGCCGCCGCGGACAGGCCGGAGAAGTTGAGCGGGACCCCGAGCTCGAGCTGGACCTCCTCGGTGTTGAGGAAGCCGCCGGCGTACTTTGGCGGGAAGGATCCGGGAACATTTGCGGTGATGTCGAAAACGTTTTTCTGTTTTGTGTTGGAAGTCGGGCCGTATTAGTTATAAGCTATCTTACATATTATATATAAAGGACCTTGCGGGGAAAAAAAAAAAGGGGGGGGGACAGTTTGACTTACACCCCTCTCCCTCACGCCCGTCCACATCTTGCCAAAGCAGAACTGGGATGCGCCGATGCAGGCCTTGTTGACCTCGTCCACCGCTCCGGTCGCGAAAGGGTCCTTCTCCTCCGCCAGGGCTCGGCATCTCTCCACCAGCTGTTTGCACTCAGGGAAGCTGGCGACGGCCGCGTCGTACTCGGTCTCGTTGATGACCTGGAGCCCGTACGTGTTGTTGTAGGCCATGACGGGGTAGAAGGGCATCTGGGTGAGGATGTCGATGCAGCCGTTGACGATGCCGACCGTGTCGAGCTCGAGCGGGATCGCGGTCGGGATCCTCGCCGTCTGGCTGGTGAAGAAGTCGGCAAACGTTGGGCCGTAGTGGCCGCCGTAGGACTCGGACCAGATGGAGAACTTGTTAGTTCTGGGCTTGTATGCAGGGAATCTAGAGCGGGGATTATGTGGTTGGTTAGATCAAGTGACGATGCAGTGGTGGTGGAAGACATAAGGTAGGTAGGTAGGTAGGTAGGTACATACTCCTTCATCCAAATCTGCATAAACTCCCATGCGGCCCTGGCAGCTGTCGTCGTCGTGTTTGCAGTCATCTTAGGGTCCTGCGAGGGAAACGTGCCGAGCAGGGTGGTTGAATTCAGCTCGGGCAGGGTCTCGAACTTGTCGACGGGCGTGATGTTGTACGGGAGGTTCGTCTCGTCGACGATTCCCTGGATCAGCTTGTCGTACGAGAATCCCGTCTGCACTGGCTGATCGATATACAGCATGTTGACCTCGTTGTTCCATGACCAAGGGTTGAGCTCCGTGTCCTTGGAGTTGCTCGAGACGCGACATGGACCGTTTTCTCCCAGCGCGGCCACGACCGACGGGGCACCGGGGCCGCCTTGGAGCCACAGCGATAGCGGAGCATTGGCCGGGTCTTTGCGCGACTCAAAGAACCAAAAGAAAGTGTGAATGTCGTAGGGCTGCCCGGAAGTGCTGGCAGGAATGTTGACGTAGCCGGTGTAGGATTTTACGCCCGGCGTGGTTTCACAGAGACGGGTCTCTTTATAGGAAAGCGAGACGTCCGAGTCGAGGAGCGAGCGGACGGTCGTAAGGTGCCTGGATTGGACGGATGCAGCCTGCACGGTTTGTGTTACGACCCCGATGGCCGGCACGAAGGAAGAAGGTCTGACCATGATGGTGATGGATGGGATGATGCTGGATGGAGACTAGAGACTACGAAAGATGGTTTTTCTGCTGAGAATATAGACACATTTTATATTCTGGCCAGTGTATATGATCTCCTAAACTGCAAATTTCCAAAGATCCCATCTCAAACATCATGTTTACTACGCCGGAGGTAGTACATACCTACCTTGGGATTCTGAAATGTGAATAGCATCATTCCTTCAACCAGGCGCAGCATGATAATTGACAACTCACTGATCAAAGCCAGCGACAACAGGGGGACCCCAGCAAAGCCAATCTATCGCAAAGGATTCTGATTGGGGTTCGGACTCTTTTGCTTGGTACAGCCTCGCACTTGGTCTTGGCTTGCTCCCCCGTCTGGGGTCCCCGGGGCGCAGCAGGGATTGACACGCCGTCTCACTGCCACGCCCTCCCTGCTCTTCGCTGGAAATCACGGGGTCTCTCCGAAAATACTTAACTGGGATGGCATCCTCTTTTTTACACCTCATGCAACCACTCCACCAAACATCTGCCACCATTCTAGAAAAAATGGAACCCAAAAAGATGAGATTAGGGTATTATCGCAAGGTCAAGACGGGATGTATCACCTGCAAGTAGGTTTGATCCTTTTTTTTGCAAGCTGATCTCAGGTGACTTAAGCGAACAGCATACTAATCATTAGTTCAGAGTACGCAAAGTGAAATGCGACGAAGCAAAACCGCACTGCAACCGATGCACATCGACCGGGAGGAGATGTGACGGGTACCGCGAGTCTGCCACCCCTGACTCCCGGAAACGAGCCATCACCATCATGTCACCACATTCGCCAGGATTGTTCGCGTCGGACAGGGAGAGACGCAGCTTCTCCTACTTCCAGCTCCACGCCGGCAAGTCGCTGGGCGGGTACTTCAACCAAGCTTTTTGGGGCCGGCAGGTCATGCAAGCAGCGATCCACTACCCTTCGATCCGCCACCTCGTCATCGCTCTTGGCTCCGCATACGAGAGCTTCGAGGGCAGGACGGCGTCGAGCGAGGTCGAGTTCATCTTTCAGCAGTCCAACGCCTCCATCAAGCTGCTCGCAGCATCCAGCGACGGCACATCCCAGTCACGGTCCCAGTCCCCCGAAACCGTTGCTTCGGTCCTCACCGCTTCCATCCTCTTCATCTACCTCGCCAGCATCCAGGGCTACCTGTCGGAAGCGGTCCAGCACGTCCAGTCAGCCATCAGACTCCTCCGCGACTACGACCGCAGCAGCCGCCGCTCCTCCACCTCGACCGAGTCCTCATCACCTTCTCCTACTCCTCCGTCGTCCGCAAACTTCCCCATCCCACTGCCGCAGCTCCGATCCCTCCTCGTCTCCATCTACGCCCAGCTCCGCATAATGATCGACTCAGTCGACCTCAACGAACCCGAAGACATGCTCCTCTCGCCGCTCCAGCCGGCCACCATCTTCGTCTCGGTCGACGAGGCGCACTCCCACGTCGAGCGGCTGCTCCAGAACATGCACGCCTTCCTGCAGGACACGGCGTACCGCCCACCAACCACGCCCGAGCAGCTCGAAGCGGTCGTGGCGAGACACAGACAGCTCTGCCGCGTGCTGGACAGCAGCCGGGACGCGCTGGACGTCTTCGCCGCCAAGTCCGAGTCCGAAGCGGGGGACCCGACCGCAACGAGGAGGGCAATCACGACCCTCCGGCTTTATCACCTGCTCATCTCTGTCCGCCTGCGGCTAAACGTCTTTGACCAGCGGGGGAGGGAGAGCGCCTACGATCAGGAGGACATCGACGCGAGCCTGAGGAAGATGCTCGGGTACTGCGAGCTGCTCGCCGCTCAGGAGAGGGAGGGCGGCCGCAGTGGTGACTCTATTTCTGCTGCTGCTGCTGCTGCAACGCCGTCTTGCTCGTCCGGGCTGGGATACGTCATGCCGCTGCACATGATCACGGCGCGGTGCAGGGACCCGATGGTGAGGAGGAGGGCGCTGGAGCTGCTGTTGAGGTCCAGAAGAACCGAGGGGATCTGGAACGGGAGGCTGACCGGGCTGGTGGCGAGGGAAACCGTCGCGATCGAGGAGGAATGCAGCGGGAGGGTGAGGGAGGTAAAAGTGCAATTTAGCGGGGATCGGGGGGCGGTGGTCAGGTACGTCACTGTAGACGATTGGGTGGAGGGCAAGGGTTTGGGTGAGGTGAGGGAGAGGAGGATCGAGTGGTGATGCTGGTTGGGGGGTAGTGGGGTTAAATGATAAATAAGATAGAATTACTCTTAATACACAAACAAAACCAATCATATAACAAGAGAATAACAGGCTTGACTCTCAAACTTGGACATTTTTAATAGTACACAATCGCAATCTTAGATGTCGGGTTTCGTTCGCTTCAGGAGTGCCACCGTTCAAGGTAAACAGATTTCCCATGCAAACATCCTCGACCGCCCTTGCAAGTTTGGTAACTCTGGGCAAATGCAGGCATGGAATAAAAGAACAGAATCAACGACAAATCTAACATCACCTTAGCTCTGTCCGCGGAGAAGCATCATTTGTCTTGTCACTGGTGTGGTGGTCATAGCGCATTAATAGGTACCTTTGCAACCACAAACAAGCTTCACAAAGACGAGACGACCCGCCCGGGACCTAGCCCAAACATGGGTGGCTTTCGCCATCTCTTGCCCTTCTGGCACGATATGAGGTGTCCAATAACATCAGTCATGTTTCAAAAAACAAAAAACAAAAAAAAAAGACGAATAGCTTTACGTAACCTGTCAATTTCTGGAGGGCTGTGTTCCACGGACCGGTGGTAGTGGTGGCTTGCCACTCTTGCTTCAGGTGTCACTAAAGTTTTAAAACAAGCAGACAGACACAAACACACACACGAATTTAAGTGTGACAACCCAAAAAAAAGTTTGTGTGGAGTTGTGTCCGTATGCATACACGTTTCACCTGCTTGGGCGTATAAAGGTTGCACGGACGCCCCCTCCCTTTATTTTTCTTATTTTTTTTTCTATGGCGTACAAAAAGATTATGAACTCTTTTTTACTCTATAAAACACATTATGTCCTAAAAGAATATAATATAGGGCTATTAGTTTTCAATCTTACAGTACCAGATCATATCCATTGAATAACATAAAAGGAAATCTAAAGCGGGTAATCTCAACATAGGTACCCAATCATCAAAACCTGAACAGCCCCTATCTGTAAGTGAATTTACCATTCTGACTCTTGAGAAAATCTCATTAACGCGAGTCTTTAGAATTTTCTCAGAATGGGAAAAGTTCAGAATTTGTGGTCATCCATCACGGGAAGTGGGAATAGTAGTAATGCATCAGAGCCATCGACTGCCAGCAAGCTGAAGTCGGCAAAAACCCCAGCAGCAGCACACCGTGAGCAGAACGAAATGGACGAGGAAATGGATCGACTGGCCCAGAAGAAAGAGAGCAAAGCTCGTGCGCGGGTGGCCAAGGCCAACGTCGGGGCGATGCTTGCTGGGTTTTAGCTGAGTCGTTGCCGTAAGGCCTTCAGAACAATGGAGTGACTAGGTAGCATCGATTTTTTTTCTTCCTTTTTTGAATATTTCCATAGCTTCTTGTCTAAAATCTCAGAAACAATATCAATCTGCATCACCATGCTGTGTAACATCCCAAGCCGTAGGAACATCAAAGGTATGCACCTACCGTAAGGTAATTAGCCGGTTCAAAGAGACATACCCCGACAAAGGTCCGGGGAGGATCCCGAATGCATGTAGCGAGGTAATGATCATGCATGATAAATACCCTCTGCCGCTTCCATGTGGTGCCATTATTCAGGGGGGCCCAAATCAGTTGCGGAGAATTGCTGGCCTCCGTACCCCTCACACCACCCAATTTTATGTAGGGACCTTGCAGAATCAACTTACTTTTTGACACGATCATTGCAGATGGTTGAGGTTATAGGCACCATTTCCGGACATACTTTAAGCCCCGGATAGAGGTAACCAGATAGACAATTTGAAGCATAGGTAGGTATCTTCTTTTTTTTTTTTTTTTTTTAAGACCAATTAAAGAATCGATTTTCCTCAAGCCTTCTTTTTTTCTTCTTCTTTTTTCTCCCCCAATTGCAGCAGCACAACCTATTATCCAAGCTTCCGATCCTTCCCGCCCCCCACCCCCCCTCTTACAACCACCCCAAAATGTCCAGCAACGCCTCCGACCCCCTCCCAGTAATAATAGTAGGCGCGGGGCCCTCCGGCCTCCTCCTCGCGCTCCTGCTCGCCCGCAGCGGGATCCCGATCGAGATCCTCGACCAGGCCGAGACGCTCAACCCGCAGCCCCGCGCGAGCCACTACACGGCCGAGTCGTGCATCGAGTTCGACCGCGCCGGGATCCTCGACGAGGTGAACGCCGCGGGGTTCTTCCCGGACGGGGTGTCCTGGCGCCGGCTCGACGAACCGGAAAAGTCGAGGCTGATCAAGATCAACAACCCCTCGGCGAGCGCGACCAGCAGGCACAGGATGGTGTGCCTGCCGCTTCATCGGCTCGGCGAGATTCTCGAGAGGCATCTGAACGAAAAGGGGGTGAAAGTCAGGTACGGTCACCGGGTGGTGGAGATTGGGGGTCCTGACGAGAGGGATGGTGATGCCGCCGCGTGGGTGGTGGTTGAGAAGCAGGGACCTCGGCAGCCTGCTGAAGACGAGGACGGAAAGACGGTGCCGGTGGTACGGGAGAAGCTAGTGGGCAGGTACGTGGTCGGCTGCGACGGGGCCGGGAGCACGATAAGGAAGAAGCTGTACGGCGAGGACGTCTTCCCCGGTTACACGTGGGATGAGCAAATCGTGGCGACGAATGTGTATTACGACTTTGGGAGGTGGGGGTACGACGACAGTCAGTTTTTTGTTGATCCCGAACACTGGTGAGTGTTTTTTTTTTTTTTTTTCTTTTTTTTTTGGGCTCGTACTATTGAAAAACAAATCCGGGAAAATATGTCCGCTACCTTGGCTGCCTTGAGATACTAACGTGTACAGGCACATGGTTGCAAAAATCCAAGAGGACGGGTTGCACAGAGTCACGTACGGAGAGATTGGTGGGTTGAATTATCAGCAGCTGAGAGAAAGACAGCCCGAAAAGTTCAGGACGATGCTGCCTGGTAATCCGGGTCCGGATGAGTACAAGTTGGTGAACTTTAGTCCGTACAAGGTTCATCAGAGGTGCGTGGATGCCATGCGGAAGGGGAGGTATCTGTTGGCTGCGGATGCCGCCCATTTGTGCAACCCTTTGTAAGTCGTCATTGCTAACTAAATCGCCGACAATTGTTGAGCAACTAACTCTTTTTTTTTTTTTTTTTTTTTTGCGTCTCAGCGGAGAAATGGGCCTAACAGGCGGCATCGCGGATGTGGGTGGGCTATACGACTGCCTGGTGGGCATCTACAAGGGGCAAGCCGAGGACAGCATTCTCGACAAATGGGACCAAGTTAGACGAGAGATATGGCACACGGTTATTAATCCCATCTCGACCGAAAACCTGAAACGGCTGTATCAGTATTCCGGGCCGGATGAAGCTCTGGAGAAGGATCCATTCCTTGCCATGATGAAGAAGGCCGAAGCAAGGAAAGCACAGCGGAATGGGAATTTCCCAGACGAGGAGGAAAATGTGTGTCCCTGGGAATCTAATTCCCTCCCTCACCCCCCCCCCCTTTTTTTTTTTGTTGTTTGTTTTTGGGATCATTTGAGTAGTATGGCTAACACAGTGTTTTGGCAGCCCGGCTTTCCACCGTTGCGATACGACATGACGCAGCACTACCACCGCAAGGCAGAGGACGGTACAAATGGAACGGGTAGCAGATAGCCGAACCGGGCTAGGGACCAACTTTATATCAACGACAAAGTAGGTATTGCAGGGGAATGGAGCTTTGGACTATGGAAACTAAATATAAGAATGTTTCAGGATAAGAAGCAAAAAAAAAAAAAAAAAAAAAAAAAGTGATCATCGTTGATCGGGAATTGAGCCCGACGTGGGGGTCGAACCCACAACCTTGAGATTTATCGGAGAACCCCTTAAGAGTCTCACGCTCTACCGATTGAGCTAGCCGGGCAGGCTAGTAATTTTGATGGCGGTTGATGACCTTTTTGCCTCTTATAAATTGCATCATTCGTAGTGTTGTTCACGGTGGCGAGAAACAGGTTATTTCCGACGGGTTGTCAAAATGCAAAGACGGCATCTTTCCACGGTGGTCCACTTTGCTCGCTCAAAGTGGTACAAGATTTGCATCTTAGAATGCACCATTTTTTTGAAATGGAATTTCAAATACGATATTACATAATTGATCATTTTTGGCCAAAATTGTTGGTGCTGAGATGCTGATACGAATATATGACGCTGTGATGATGTGCTGGGCACAGTACGTACCTACCTACCTACTTGGCAGCACACCTCGGCACACCGCCTTCCCATTCCATTGCATTCGGTTGCCCGCTTTCCAACGGTGATCGTCTGCAGTCGTCGTTTTTGAGTTCGGGTTCGCGGGTTATGGCTTCGTCACTTGCTGATCAACAACGAAAGATGGTGGCGGACCGCAGCAACAATGCGGAAACGCCCGTTGTTTTTGGGGAGGATGAACTATGCTGACTCCACGTGCAACCCGGTCCACACCGAAACATTGCAGATCGGCGTGATGGAGCGAGACGAGCGCCAGATCTGCTTCAACGCGCACGGGCGAGCGAGGGCTCCTCTGCCCCTCCTAGCGGGAACCACTCGATCGGTACCTCATCGGACTTGGGGTCCGTTCTCCGCTGATCTCAGGCGAGTCGGTGTCAACATTGACACTGGCGGGCTCTGGGCGCGCAGGGGTTCTCGAGGGGTTTTCTGGGCCATTGCTGCCACCCTGTGTCCAGGCCACCCGGCACTAACGCAAAATTTCTCCTAAATCGGTAACTTGCCGTCGGCAACCTGATCGAGTGCTGCTTGGCGATGGCGTCGCTCGCATGTGCTGTTTGCTCGACGACGACGGCAGCATCGCGAACCACCACCTGCACCCACCTATTGCGAGCAGCCCGTTCAGCTGATCTGGGGCCTCGATTCCAAGTTCCTTTAACAGGCATGCGAAGAAAAAACAAACCATTGCTCCATATTACAAGGTGCGCCGGGGCCCCGCTCCCGCGCTGACTCGCAAAATCCGGGGATTTGGATGGGTGGCCTGCAGGGATCATTGCCGCAGCAAAAAAGAACTTTCATCGCCACACTCTGGTGCTTCTTCACCGTTCCCCCATTCCATTTGTGGATGGTATCAAACACTCAACACTCGCACTTCCGCTTCGAGGGCCGATTTTTCCCTCAAAGACACACCAACCCAACCCAACCCCGGCCGGGCTCAATCATGTCTTTGCGGCGTTATCGCCCATCATGGCGTCGTCGGTACCCGTCTTCTTCGAGCTGAGCTGGTCCATCCTCAGCACAATCGGGGCCGCCAACGTCTTCTTTGGGTTCCTCGTCATCAGCGTCACCGAAACCCGGCTGATCGCCGCCGTCCCCATCGTCACCTCTGCCGCCGGCGCCGTCGCCAACGGCCTCTGCTTTTACGCCTTTTACTTGACCGGCCTGCCGGCCACCAACCGAGCTGTCGCCTCGGCGTTCGCCGACATCGCGTGGCTGGTAAGCGTCCCGGCAGCAGCGCGTGGCCGACGATGCGGGAACCACCCCTTTGGCTGACTCCTTTTTCGCGATTAGGTTCAGGAAGCAGGACTGTCCCTGTATAGCTACCTCATCCTCCGTCACATTCTCTGCGACAGGCCATGGCGCATCTTTGCGACCCTGTTCTGGACCGCCTTTACGGCCATCGTCGTCGTCCGCATCTTGATCGCAGCCACCCGGGTTCGATTCATCGTCGGCGGCCCTGCCAATCTCCAAACCGTCGTCAACCACCTCCACATGGCTTACTTCCCGCTGATCGCCCTGCTTGAATGCCTCAGCGCCTACTACCTCCTGACCAGCTTCGCCCGCGCCAAAACCGGCGGCTTCACGCGCAGCACAAAGACCAACCTATTTTACTACCTAATGCGTAGCACCGAGGTCCGCATGGCCCTCCTCGCCGTCGTCGGCACGATGCGGGCCGTCACCTATTCCTTCCAGGTGACTGCTCAGAGCGCCACCGACATTGCCAGCCAGGTTGATCGCTTCTGCTACACCATGGAGTGTCTCTTTCCCATCATCATGTAGTGAGTTACCTACCTATCTACCTACCTACCTACCCTTCTCTACCTCATCCTTTTCTCCATCTCTCACTCAATCTTTTCCAATTCTTTTTTTTTTTTTTTTTTAAAAGCATAAACCATTTTTAAACTCCCAACTAACTTTGTCACTCCCTTCCCCCCTTCCAGCATCGACCTTTTGTCCTCCAAGGTTGTCTACAGCAATCAGCACCGCGAAGTCTCGTTGGGCGGCGGGATTACGACGTCCGTCCACGCCCAAGAGTTGATGGGAGGAGGAGGAGGAGGAGGAGGAAGAAGAAGAGGAGGAGGAGCAAGAGGCAGCAACGACGGCGCCTCGTTTCGCATGAATGATAGCCCTCTGGGCAGCAGCGTCGTCGTGACGGTCCACGCGCGCGGAGCGGATTCCAAGGCGGCCAGGACGAGTTCCCAGGAACACATTGCGGCGGCCCGTTATGACGTCGAAAGCTACGGCGCGGCTGCGTCGGATGTTGAGCTCCCGACGTTGGCCCCTTGCAGGACCAGGTCATGACAATGAATGAAAAGAAGGTTTCGGATATTCTTTTCCGCTGGGGGTTTTCAAATTAGGGGATTTGGTATATCGGGAAAAGGTTACCGTGGTTGCCGAGGTGTTGGGTTGGGCCCGAGGGGGGGGGGGGGCCTGCGGGTGTGTGTCTTTTCCGATTTGGCGTAAAGAAAAAGGGGTGGTTGGAAGGGGAGATCATGGCGTTCCTTTAGGGTTGGCATTAGTATTATAATTTAATTCTTATGGAAGGGAGGGGGAAAAAAAAACTCCCGGCTGGATAGGTACGTACGTACGGACGTACGTAAGTACTAGCCAGCCTACATCTTTTGGGGTTTGCTATTTTAATGTTTAGTAAATTCTTTATTATTATTATTATCATTATTATCTTTATTCTTATTCATTGGTGATGACCCTCGTCACATCGTTATCAAATTTTTGCCGAGGTACCTTCCATTGGGTATGCAGCCCCCTCCCCCCCCCCCCCTCCCCCAACCGTCCCCCTTTAAAAAAAAGAAAGAAGAAAAAAAGAAAAAAAAAAGAAGAAAAAAGAAAAAAAAGAAAAAAGAAAAAAGAAAAAAGAAGAAAAAAGAAAGAAGAAGAAAGAAGAAAAAAAAAAACACACCAGGCGCGCCTAGAATCGCTGGCCGAAAAGTTGTTTCGAAATTTGGAACCGTTATATGACGGGGATTTAAAAGCAGTATCTAAAAAAGAAAAAAAAAAAAAATTTTTAAAAAAAATAAACTCCAATCTAGATAGTCTATCCGGGACGACAACTTTTGAGTTCCTTTTAATATCGTGTTGCCGAAACATCTACTGCCATGTTACTGGTATTATGAATATTTCTCGAATTATCTGCATCGTTGAATACCTACCTACTTTGTAGGTGGTTAATAATTCACGAGCTTTGTTTATTATTAGTAGGAAAAGAAGACTATCTGGGTACCTAGCTGGGCAAGGTAGATATGATTGCATCTTGAAAAAGAAAAAGAAAAAAAGTGCGTGTGTCTTTTCGGTGTAGAAAGACGCTTTCAAACAAAACTTTGAAGGAAAAAAATAGACCCAAAAAGAAAGATCAAAAAAAAAAAGATCCAAAAAGAAAAAACCAAAAAGATAGATCCAAAAAGAAAGATGCAAAAAGAAGTATCCAAAAAGAAATAACCAAAAAGAAAAGATAAAAAAAAAAAAAAAAAAAAACCTTATGTGAGTACCTACCTACCTACCTCATTACCAGTGCACATCTAATCTTATCCTCCTCCATTATTCAACAACCCGAAATAAACACAGAAATAATCCATCTAGGTACTGGGAAAGCCCTTTGATGCTCAGCTCAGCTTGAGCCCAAACTAGTCAACTCGCTCAGGTAGATATCTAGGTGCCTGCCTAGGTAGGTAGGCTCCTTAGGTAGCTAGACGCCCTAATGAGGGTCTTCAGTGAAGAACAAGCAGTTGGGTCAGTAAACCCATCATGGAAGTAATGAGCGGGCCGTCGTGGCGGATTCCTTACCGCCGGTAACCAATTGTCCTTTTGCTTTCATAATCTCCTCAACTGTTGGAAACATAGGTATATATCCTCTATTTGCGGCTAACCGCATGGTCATGGTATTCATCAGGTTATGTAAGTGTATATCTATGTATGTATGTACAGCACCTAGTCATTAATTCATCCAATCCAGGTCCGGGGTTTTATTTCAGCAGAAACGGAAGCACGCTTCCCCCGTCTCATGTCTGTGGTCTCCCCCCTCCCCCCCCCCCCCCCCCCCCCGTTGTCCGGCCGTTCAAGTACTCCTCTTCCGAATCCTAAACGGAACCTTGCCAACCGGCGGCAACCCCCCGATGGGGAACCACCTCAAATCTGGTTTGGGCTCTTGTCCCCCGGGCAGCAGCTCGAGCTCGTACCTGGTAAACAACAGCGCAAAAGCACCAATCATCTCGTTCTTGGCAAAGTGCCTTCCAGGGCACATCCTCTGGCCCCCGCCATAGGGCAACCAGCACCCCGCCAATCCTTCCATCGAGAACTCTTTTCTTTTTTCTTGCCCTTCTTCCTCCTTCCTGCTATCGACCAGGAACCTCTCGGCCCAAAACTCTTCCAAGCTCTTCTTGACGCACCCTCCCCTCCCGGCCTTCCTCCATGCGTCCTCGTTCAGCCCGGCCGGCCTGGTAAAGACGACCACCGGCTGGCCTTTTGGCACTCTGTAGCCCCCGAGGTTGAAGTCGTTCTGCTCGCTCACCCTCGTGACGGCTATCGCGACCCGCAGCCGCAACGTCTCGGCGTAGACGCTCTGCAGGAGCGGCTGGGTGGCGAGCTTCATGATGTCGACCTTTTCTTTCCCCTCTCCGTCCATGCACGGCTCGACCTCCCGCAGCAGGCTGTCACGGAGCACAGAGTCCTTGAGCGCCTCGTAAACGAACCAGAAAACAGCAGGAAGCAAGTTCCCGTTGCTGGCAAACATCAGCCCCATGTCCTCGGAGGCGCGCGCGTCGGCATCCATCCACCCGGTCTCGATGGCGTACTCTTGTCTCCTCCGCAGCAGCTTTGACCCGAAGTACGGTTCCCATTCCGGATCCTGAGGCCCGGTCCTTGAGCAGTCAGAGTTCTCGTGCGCGTGCGCGTGCCAGGACTTGACCGTCTTCAACAGCTTGGAGCGGGCTCTGTACGCCGACGGGATAAGCCACTTGGGAAGGCATCGGAGAAACAATGGGACCGAGTAATCAAATTCCCAAAACTGCGAGAGAAGGTCGGGATGGCGGTCGAGAATCGCGGAGCCCATTAGCGATTCGATCGCCGAGCGGGAGACGGTGGACTGCAGGAACGCGTAAAGGTCGGGGTGTTCGACCCATTCCGACGACGAGACGGCCGAGGCTAGGTTACGGTCGAGCACGGAGACGAATTTCTCCGAGAGAGCGACGAGGTGTTGGCCTGAAAGGAGCTTTTGAACTGCAGAGGCTTGCAGGTAGTGGATCCGGTCTTTTTGTTCCGTGTTGCTTCCTTTTCGCGGGGTCGCAGCCATGCCCGAGTCGTCGGCATCGTAGTGCGGGATTACATGAGCCGGAGAGGAAAGCAGGTTGCGAAGGGAGAAGAGGGTGCCTGGCTTGGAGGAGAGGTGCTTGGAAGAGCGAAAGACTGTTTGGATGTGCGTGGGGTCCGTTACGGCTGTGAAGTGGAGGAATGGCCCTGCTTTTACGAGCATGGGTTGGGAGTCGCCATGTTCTTTGCTAGAAACCGAAATCAGAAACTGATGGTTTACAAGGCGGTATCCAAGATTACCTACAGTGTTTCCATTACAAACTTTTTTGGGCTCCATGCTAGGGGGAAGAGGTGGCAGAGGAAGGGGATCGTGTAAGGGACCGTGGGCAGCGCCCTAGGGAACTTGAGGCTCCCTCCATTCTTGACGGCATCTCTGAAGCGGACGGTCGTTATCCAGTAAGTAAGTAGAGGGATGATAACGACGGCGTAAAGCGCAAGTGTACTCGTGGACTGCGATTGGAGCTTCGCTAAGAACCTTGAAGTAGGTCTCGATAGTGCCAACGAAACCTTTTTTTTTTTTTTGAAGCAGAGGGTGTTAATTCGCGGCCCAAAAAGGAAACAAGAGGGTGCGCAGAAACGCAAATGCAGCGGTGGCTTACAGCATAGGATGCGCGGTCTGCGGCGTTGACTTGACTCCCATTCCACGTGACAGAGAGCGGGAGCGGAAGGGGGCTCCCGAAGGAGTTCCACCGGTTGTGAGGTGTGGGAGACACCAGGGCCTGCATGGTGCTGGTCGTCAGTGTAAGGCGAGTAGATTTTTCTATGTGTCGTCGCGACCTCAAAGGACCGTCAGGTAAAGGGGCAGATGGTCGACTATTTGAATGCAACCAGAGCCAGGATTCCTTGACCGTCGACAATCGGTTGTGATCGCTAATAGGATTAGGGTGCCCGGCCTCAAAGGATATCGCAAATGCTAGAAGAGTTTGTACATACACTTTCCAGCCCACACAGCATCAGGGCCCGTCTCATCTTTTCGGGGGCATTATTATGCTCGCCAGTCCGGGTCGTGGATGCTTGCTGCGCCGTATGCGTTGCAGAGGCCATTCGATAAGGAGTGGCCGAGAGTGAGGTTTGCTGAATAGACGCCATCCTAGGATGGTGACATTGAAACTGGGACTCTGGTGGGCCGTATGTATTTTGCTTGTCAGCGAGCAGCCCAGCAAGCAAACGGACCATGCCGGCATTCCAACTCGTGCACGGTAGGCCGTTGATTTTACACATTAGTCATGGCGTTTATCCACGCGGCCATGTAATATTCTGGCGCAGTCAACATTCCGGGTCGTCTGGTCTTGTAGGTGAAGGCCGAGACTAAGGTAGGTCGAGAGGCGAGAGGATGTGCATTCATCGGCCTGCGAGAATGCATGCTCAGGTAATTAGACGGCCGATGCCGATCCAGTGCGCGGCGCAGGTTTCACGGAATGATCCGGAGTTTTTCTGCTCACCAGCTGCGGCGACGAATGTCAGCAGCGATCCAATGCAGCCGGCCCGCTGAACACAGGAAGTATAATATTTACGACCACCCCCCCTGAGTTTACATGCACCAAGCGTCAAGCGAGATGTCTGCTACGATTCCCCTTTTGCGGCGCGATTGGAATCGGGACCCAGACGACGTTTCTCTTGCTGTGATTCTTTTCACTCTTTGGCTGCTTGACCAAATCGGGCGCAACGGGCTAAAGCGGTGACCATCCGAGTCGGGCACCCTCAACCTCTCCGACCCGGCGCCTGCATGCCCAAAAGATGCCTGCATGAGGTAGCAATGGAGTAGCGGCAAGGATTTCGAGTAAGTGCTAAATATTAGGGTGCAAGAAGTGGAGTCTGATGTAGGTGAGACGGCTGACAAGCTCAAAGTGATCACTGTGCTTGGCCGCTGGTGAGTGTCGGTCGAACGCGGGGAAAGATGGCGAAAACGGCCAGCGAGTTGTGGCACAGCTCCAATGGCGTTTCGGTCTGTTCGATTAAGAAATGCAGGTGCATTCCATCTGTAGTGGAGGCACGTGGGGGGTTGCCTTCTGGAAGGAAAAGAAGGCGCCACAACGTCGCAGCCTTGACGAGACTGCACCGTTGCGGAGCGGCCGGTTTCTCAGTAATACCATGTGCTGGCTCTAGCGCGGGCACAGTGTTGCACCAAAGCTTCCATCTTTGAGGGTGCCAAGTGAGCCATTCAGCCTCCCACAGCAGCAGGTAGCACCGGCCCAGGAACCACCTACCAGGAACCAAAAACTGGGGTTGAGAAATCCTGGAGAAGATCCGTAACATTGGCCTTGATATTTCCACATGGAGAGTAATGCGCTATTGGGGCCAAAGGTAGCATTGTCAGGGTTGATCTACATGGGAGCTTTTATATATATATATATATATATGATTATATATTTTGTCCTTTCGTTTTTTCTTGTTTTCTTGAATTGACGATTGGCCCCGTACCAGTACACTATACTGAGGTCCCCCCACAGGCCCCCCCACCCCTCCCCACCCAGTCGTGCGCATGCTAAAGGCACAGGCAAAGGCTAAGTGGGGTCTGTGATTTGGTAGGTAATTAGGTAGCAACCAGTCATGATCAACGAATTCCTACCCTTCCTTGTCTGGATTTTTTCCTCTTTTCCTACCAAAAAAAAAAAAAAAAAAAAAAAAAAAAAAGGAGGGAAATTCTTCCAGTCCCCGGAAATCTTCTTCAAATGGGCTGAATCCATATGCACTCCAGTCTCAATTTTCTCACCATCCGCTACCCCACCCTGCCGGCGGCCGCCATCGAAACCATCACCTCGCCTCGGGCTCTTCACCAACATTGAACCGAAATGCATCAGTGTCGCTCGACTACCTGCTAAATCCCAATTCTCGGGCCATGTTGATGCAATCTCGACTCATTCCGGGACGCTGTTCATGTGTGGAAGACAATGCTTCAGAGGCGACAATGGGCGGCCAGACTGTCCGGTCTGGAGCTCGTCTGCTTGTGCCGGGACATGTGGTAGTGCCAGAACCTCATGCCCGGGGGTCTCATCATTCTGTAATCGCGCATTCGAATGCAATGTCATGTCGGCAAATCGGTCACGGTCCTGATCTTGATATGTAGGTATGTGCCAATGACACGTGGGTAAGGTGCCTCTATTGACAGGAGCGCATGTTTATGGTATGCTGGTACTCGAGCGCTTTGTGCCTGCTTACATGTATTAGCCCTTAAGAATCTCTTTCTCAGTTGACCATCAATGCTTCCCGGACCCGGATCTTCTCACAATCCTCCTTTGTTGCATAAAGCAGAAATCCCAGTCTCATAAACAGAGTTGGCCGGAAAAGGCGACAGCACCCAACTCCGAACAAAGCCCACTGTCCACCCCCTTAGGAATCAACCATGTTTCCCTTTCGACCGCGTTTCCCTTTGTTCATGTCCTCAATTCTCTGTGCTTTGAAAAGGAAAAAATCCATTTCAGAAATCTTCATAGCTCCCTACCTACCTACCTACCTATCCAGGTTATTACCCCGACCACTGAACAACAACACCACCTTGATCAGCCAAACTCCGAATTGAAAGGCGCGGCGGCGAAGAAGATTTCGTCATGGCTGCCCCCAGCTTGATGCAAAGCTATTACGATGACCTCGAGACCATCCGCACACAACCTCCTATTGTGCCCATTGCGGCGGATCGGGCGAATGTCACAAGGGTGCAGATCTGGAACAAGTCCCAGCATGGGCTCACCATCAAGTCGGAGGGTTTGAGGGGCGGAGCTGGGAGCGGAAATTCCGAGGAATCGCGACCGCCGCTGCCTGCGCCTAAATTGCCAATGCGAAAAGAGATTCCCGTGCCTGCCCATGGATTTATGAAGGCTTTTCCGACAGAATATTACACGGCGATGCCATCAGCCCCGACAGGCCATGGGGCCTACCTTCATTGGACTCAAGATACAATGTACCGTTTGAGTCCCGACTGGAGAGACGCGAGCCAGCTTCGGCTGTTTGAGGGCCTTCCCATGGCCGAGAACGTCGTTTTCGTCAAGCACAACAACAGCGACATCCCCGAAAGGGACTCTCAGGGGAAGATAATTCCTCAAGGCGCGGGGCCTAGTCGAAAAATTGCCAACGGAAACTGTTATTGGACTGCCATTGCTCTACTTGTATACGGCACAGCGAGGGCTTGGATGCGCGTCAAAGCCGAGCATCTTGCTCGCCTGGAGTTGGTCCTAGACAACCCGCAGCATCCAGATTATCAAAAGTACCATTTCTTGAACAGCATAGAGATTGCGACGATGGACAAAGACCAACCCGTTGATCTCAACATGTGGGAAGGCTTGCAATGGCCTAGCGCGTGGGTCAATGATGAAATATGCCACATCACAGCTGATGTGTACGGGGTCTATGTCTGGCTGTACAAGTACAACGGTGGGCACAAGGAATGGAGAAACCGGGTCTACGACATCAAGACATACGGTGTCTTCAACACGCGACATATTGTTCTGTCATACGATGTAGGTATATTCTACATTGTTATTATTAATCCACATATCTGGAAAAATGGTTATGGAAATGTTACTGACCCTGAGAACAGGACGAGAACCACTTCCGTCCCATGATCCCTAATGACTTCCTCTGGTCAGAATTCCAGATGCCACGTCTGACACGAGCAAAAACTGCCAGATATCAGCTGGTCACCGCGCTCCCTGACAAGCTAAAGTTTCAGACCGATGGAGCAAAGCATCACATGCGGATAAGACCAAGAAGAAACGACAGTCACGCCCGCGCCCTGGTGCAGCCAAACCCGCCCTTCACTGAACTGCATTTGGCCCGAGTGGTGGGATACGGCCCGTATAACGAGAAAACGTTATTCCCCGAGGCAGAAGCTAAAAGGAGATATCTGAGGAATTTTCCACAGTCCCCCACTTCGATAGAGACTCCCAAGAACAAACCCCTCGAACCCAAGCCGGCTCAAGAACCTCGGGTAGTACGCTTCATCGCTCCAACCCCCAAACCGAGTTCAGCTGTTTCGGGCCCGCGCGCTGCCGAACCTCAGCGGGCCCGAGTTGCGCTCAGCCAGCTGCCGGTACCCGACGTCAATAAAAAAACTCCAGCCAGACCCTTACTCAGACCGACCCCGCCCGATCGGGGTAACAAAGTCGGTCCACCTCCTCCCCCGGCGGCTGGTCAAACCCCTTCCCTGAAACGAGCCCGCGAAATATCCCAAGGTCAGGAAAACAGATATAACCTCCCCCCCGGGCCCGTCAATCAACCAACCCCGACATCGGGTTTTGAATCCAAACGGAGGAGACTCGGTGGCCCAACCGACAACAGCAATGACAACAAGAAGAAAGAGAACGACTCGGAGAAGGCGCAAGATCCTTCACAAAACCAGTCCCCGCCAAAGTTGGTAAACCCTTCGACGGGAGCAGCCTTCGAACTTGTGTCCAAGAGCGCCCGCGCGGCGCTGAAAGCTCAACCGCCGTTCGCCCGGAGCTACGACTCGGCGCCCGCGATCCTGCCGGACGGCTGCCGCTACTGGGTGAAAGGGAGGCAGTGGCACTTTACCTCGCAGACCGAGTTTCCGATTCCGAGGCTCGAGGGCTGGGTCGCGGCCATCACTGGAATATCGGCCGCCGAGGCGAAGAAGCTCGGGGAGCAAGGAGGGAGGCAGGCGCTGGTCAACAGGCTGCTGCAGGATCCCGGCATCGTTGTTTATGTGGAGAAGGGGAGGGGCCCGCACGGCCAGGACAGGCTGTGCTTGGATCCCGAGGCCGGGAACGAGGCCGAGTACGGGGAGAGGGGTCTGTGGATCGTGAGGGCTGCGGTGGAACCCCCGGCGAAGGACAAGAACACGACAAAGGGCGCAGCTTGATCTTTCTGGATGGTGGGGAAGAGTAGATGTTGTAGGTAGTCAACAGAGTTTGATGGCAAGGGGTTGGAATATTTCGTGTCTTGAGGAATTTAAAAACTGCGAGTAGACATTTGCGTACGATATAACAGGCAGGTGCTGCTAGGGTATAGTTACCTTAGGTGACCTTTGTTACACGGGCTCAATATTCGGTCTGGTCTTCACAATTAATGCCAGCAGCACCGCAAATGTGATGAGGACCCGAGGTAATTATGAACATCTTTCCAATTATCACATAACAGGTAGAGTGGCCACCGATCCATCAGTACCTACCTTCTCTACATCATGTAATCATGATGTGTACAAGGCGAAAATACCACAGACTGCAAACAATTCTTTTGGGGTAAGAGAAAATGGAAAAATTACCTCTGGTTCCCCTGACAACTTTCTCCTGGAGCCGGGGTCCACTTTTACCCCTATTTGTGATGACCCCAATTGGCCGTCGGGAAGACTGGACATCTTCCACTGCGGTAGGTAGGGCGAGTATTCATTCCTCCCCTCATGTGTCTGCCTCAGGCTCGAGATCTGATGCGCCATGCAGTCTGCGATGCATTCATTGTTGGGTGTCAACTGCAAAGGAATGATTTAGTACTGCGTTCTCCGTGAGCGTGAACAGCACAAGTGCAACAGCCACTGCGACTTGATGTCTGTTACATGATATGATTTACAAGAAACAACAGACCAACTCACCTTTCACTCTTTTTCTCTTTGAATGTAATAGTGCATATCACCAGGAAAGACGCCGACCGACAGAAATATAACCTCGCTGCTAGCTGTAAAATCCAGTCCATTAGCGCCTGTCTTAGTGCCTTACCTTGCACATTTAATTAAGACTCATAAAATGCTCGCACTTATCACTCCTCCATTGGCTTTAGCGGCAGCCACGCGACTCCCCAACCCCATTCCCGACCTGCTGTCCAGCCCTTTTTCAACTGCCCACCCCGAACTTAATACTTAAGGTAGACGTATCTATCTGCCTTGCCAAACGGAAACCGCCATCGGCATCCCTCCCCGGGACTCCTGAATACTCCACAACGGATAACCCAGTCCATCGGTGGTAATTACCTTTCCCAGATTTTGAGACGTGCGGCGTTTTCTCAACAGCCCAAACTTGGCATTCTCACTTTGTCGGCCTTCATTTCGGGATGGAAACTTAACTCTAGTACAGCATCCATCAACGTCATCCTGGCACTAAAAGATGACTCTTGAATGCTGGTACGCTTATTTTTTTCTCGGTTCGGCCTCTCTCTTTTTTTTTTTTTTTTTCATTTTTAGTGGCTGTCTTTTTTCTTCCGTGATCGGGAATTTATCCTCGTATTTCGCCTACCAAATATGAAGCGTTCTCCACAAGTATCACATTTTCTCTTGTTTTTATTTTTTTTCCTATGATCAGAAAGGAAACGGATTCCATGCCAGTGTCTTCCATGAACCTTTTGTTTACCGCACTGAAAATCAAACCTAAAACCAAACATTCAACCTTGGAAAATTTGGTTGGTTACCTTACCTATGCCTACCGAGAACCCAAAAAAAATGATAAACCAAGCTTGAAGTTTCTAAATCTGGAAACAAAACTTTGAAATTTGAAAAAAGCTTGTTGTTGTGTGTGTGTATGTGCTCCATTTATTCCTCTCGTCTCTAGTCTACCATAGATCCATGAATGACACAACCCGAACCACTCACTCGGTGCCTGCGCACCCCCCCACCCCCCCAACTCCGCCCACCCACACCCACACACACACACACACACAACCAGACCGGAAACCCCGAGAGAAGCGCCCTATAAGGCTGACAGACAGGAGGAGCCACCTACGCATGTCAGTCAGTCAGTCAATCAATCAGTCCGTCCAAAAAAAAAGTTTCATCCAATGGGTTGGGTGGGTTTCCCAAATTTCCGTTTCCACCGTTCCGACCAAATGGTTGGTAATTTCTCGTCCCTTAGCTTTCTTTCTTCCATGGATTTTTGCCAAAATTAGGTGTAGGTACCTAGGTAATTAGATAAGGTAGGTAGCTAAGTTCAATCGCACACCACTCTACTAGTCATTGGTAGAAGGACAACTCACCAGGACTCACTCTTCTCCTGATTCCCGGAAATTGATCGAGGTCATTCATCAACGCCCGCCCGCCCGCCAGTGCGATTGGTGGTTCGTTACGAATTTTTTTGATTTTTTTTTTTAAAAAAAATACAAAATCCTGTCAATGTATTTTTTATCATCAGAGGCAAACGGCCTTTAGTATTGACCGGGTACATTTACCGATTAAGGGGTTGCGAACGATCGCAACCACCACAAAAGGCGGCACTCCCTCCCAAACAGCAATTTACTCTACATACACGGATTTGACTCACGTATTAGACTTTTGCTCCTGGCAGCAACCGAGTCATCAATTGAGTCACATCAGCAGTCTCCGACTTTTGGAAATCACATGCGAATTGGTTATGTACCTAGGTACTTTGGGAGACGCTGGGGTTAATACTGGAAAGTGATGTAGAGTGATTTCAATAGACCAAATGAAACTTTTTTTCCCCCAATGACAGTGCCGTTTTAGTCTTGTTGGTTATTCGAAAAGATTCTGACCCAAGAATAGGTAAGATGTCTCCATTTTGCAAAAAACCTGCTCATGTCGCCTGGAACTTGGAGCGCTGTTCTTCCACCTCACAAGAAGGGGAAGGAAAAGGGGGGGGGGAAGCCGGCTCTGATTGCTACACTGGCGGAAATACGCCCGGTGGGGTTTGATTTCCACATATCGCTCGCCTTCTTTATGCGATCCCATGTGAATCCTTCGTGGGGACGAGTCCAGATGCGGTATCGTGCCAGCCTTCATCGTAAATCTCAGCCTTGTCCAAAACCAGGCCTCCTATTAGACGAATTGCAATATCACAATAACGGAAACTGCAGAGGTGCGATAGTAGACATTCTTGGAATAGACCCAAGTTCGCAACCTCTGTCTTTTCTGGCAACTGGTTGCGTGGAATTGTTGTCTGCTGAGAAGCCTGCTGGTATCTCCGCTTCTTGGCCTTGAGGTTTGGGTGCGCCACTGCATTATACTAGGAAGCCGGTATCGTGAAAAGCTTTGGAGACCAGATCCACAGCAATCCAACAAATTCAGCGCCAAAACCTTGTAATCTATCTCCGACATCTTTGTAGCAGAGGTATCTCCGACATTTTTTGGGTATATTAAGAATCGAACTGTCGGCTCTCTGCTCAATCCTTCGACTCCCAACAGACACAAACGCGTTCCTCATCAAACCAATTCAACTTCTCTCATCAAATTGCTTTGCAAAAAGCTCTCCAACAACAAATCGGCAGCAAGTCAAGGCTGTCAAACCCATCTCATCTCACAGTCCCCTTCCACCTGTGAGATACTCAAAATGAATGGCCATCCACAACAGGCCGTCCAGCCTTTGCTCGCGGGCCCGGCCGGGCAGTCTTTGCCTGCTGCCAACCCCGGGCAGCTCGTCTTTCTTGCTGACCCCGGGCAGCCAGCCTTCTTTGCTGGCCCCGGGCAGCCAGCCTTCTTTGCTGCCCCCGGGCAGCCAGCTTCTTTTGCCGCCCCCGGGCAGCCAGCCTTTTTTGCCGCCCCCAGGCAGCCAGCCTTTTCTGGCCCAGGCTTGTCGCTGGTGCCTCCTCCCGTCCCCGGGCAGCTTGCTCTGCCCGGCCAAGGCCAACAAGTAAGTCATCTACCCCCATCTTTTCACAAAAGATCACCCTCCGCTGACCGCACCATGTCCCTCAAGCTCTACTCTGCCGGTCTGGCGCGCCCAGCCGGCGTCGTGATTACTACCCAAGTAGCCGACATCACGCCAGAGATGGCCAAAAGGTTCAGGAGGAAGCACAAGAAGGAGTGGGAAGAGTACCAGGCGGTCAAGCGGGCAAAGAGGGCCGCCGACAAGCTGGAGAACAGCAGGAAGAGGGCCGAGTACCGGGCCAGGATTGACGCCAAGAAACGGGAGAAGGCCAAGAAGGCGGCGGAGAAGGCCGCCGCGGAAGCCGTCTCCCGGCAGCCCGCCGAGCCGGAGCAGGCGTTGCTGGCTGATCCAGCAATGGGCATGGCGCGGGACTGGGAGGCCAACTTCGACGCGTTGGTTGATGGCTACTTCAACCCCCGCCTTGGAGATCACGCCGCTCCCGCTGTAGCTCCAGCGTTCGCCCCGGAGCCGCAGCAACACCTCTCGATGCCCGAGGAGGAGTTGCGGGAGACACAGATCCCGCTCATCTGTGCAGGCCAGGGAATGCCGGTCGACGCGTGGGCTCCGTGGAATGAGCCAGCTGCGGCGGTGACGGCGGAGGAAGGCCAGTATGATGAGGGTTCGGTCGAGGAGCAGGAGCGTCGGGATTTTGTGGTGCTGTTTGGTTCGCGGATAGATTTCCAGGGGCCAGATAGAAGGAACGAAGACCTGGGAGATGATTTTTGCTATTAACTTCTTCTTGGTGAAATTTTTGACTTTTGGAAATATGTCTCTTTGAAATCATGTTTGTTTTGTGACCGTTTAGTGTTACATGTTGGCTGTTTTCTTTCGCCAAGAAACAATGCAATCATCTTCCTTCTTCTTGGTTTTTTTTTTTCCTTTGGATATTCTTTATAATTTCTTTGGTTTCTGCAAAACGTTGGAGAGAGTGGAATCACGGTTTATGGAATAGCGGAGCGGGTCAAGCCGAAGATTGTTTCGCCCTGGTTGCTCGGGGTCGGGTCGGGATACATAACGCGTCGTTGGTGTTTTCTTTTTTTTTTTTGTCGGTTTTCTTTTTGGAGTTTTAGCTGTATCCAAGTGCTCTGGACTTCCTGGATAGCGAACATCAGTCACCAAAATTTTTTTTTTTTTTAAAAAAATAACTTGTCCCATTTCTCCGGCATTCCCGTTTATCATTCCCTTGTACCCGCCTTGAATGGCTGGGAAGCTCTCTTGTATATGCCGTAGCGATAGCTGAATAACTGTCTTTTGTGCGCATTGTGTTGTAATCGTTGCTTCGGTCAAAGAGCCTCCGTCGGCGCAAGGCATTCTTGGTCGGACTGCTAGAGAAGGTCTAATGTCATCGCTGTTGACGGCGGCGATTTGGCCATTCTGACTCGCGGTCTCTGTTCTCAAGGATCGATGTCGGTCGCCATTGTTAGCAACGGTAGGAATGGTTCTTGTCTCGCTGTTGGTTTGTCGATCAAAATCCAATGCTCGATTCGCGGGGCTGTTGAGAGGAGGGGCTCTGTATCGGTATTGGTATATGACTAGAGGGCACGACTTTGGCTTGTTGAATTGAAAATAATAAATAACGTCGCGAGCATATGTAGGAGAGTCGCGTGTAACGTTTTTTGGCTCAGAGATTTAGTCGGAAGTTGACTCGACATATTTTCGACGTTGTACTGGGTCCCTCCTCGTTGTACGCGCCGGTCGATCGAGATGATGTATAGATGTTTGGCCAAGTTTTTTGAAGGCAAGTGTTCACCTTGCACCATGGAAGGACTGCCCGCTCGAAGTTGCGCGTGGGATGAGATGGTGGAAGATCAACTGGGCATGTTTTTTTTTTGCATTTCTATACTTAAAGAAAAAAAGGAACCTCTGCGTCTGGAGAATGCCTAGAATAGCCCAAGGTACAGTGGCAATTAGCGGACAAACCCCTTGTAAAACATCTACCCCAGTGCCTACGGTACCTAAGCTGTCGAAATCAGCGACTCCCTTAGGTAGGTGGTCCGTCCCTCCCCTCCTCCATTTTACCCCTCTAGGTACCAATGTTGGGTAAGTGACTGTCGTCCCTTCCCTTCCCGAATCCCCTACTGCGTACCACCACAAACACGCGTGACTGCAAAATTTGGCAAATATTTTCAAGAATAAAATTATTATTTCTGCTCATCCACTAAACGCCCCCCCTTCCAAAAAACAGAATCCAATATTGCACCCATATGCATCCCTTTTTTTTTTTTTGTTGAACCCTGCTTGCCTTTACGCCAACCAAATAACAATAATAAAGAGAAAAAATAACACCATTCCCGTAATAATTTATATGCAACGGGTATCTCGTTCTCCCAAAAGACCAAACGGCCAAACAGATGCGACCACAAAAAAGAAAGAAAAAAATTATACAAAAGAAATTGTTACACCAAACAGAAAAACAAACATCAAACTCTCCAAAACTCTCTCTCTTTCCACTCTACTTCCAATAAACATCGATCCAAGCCCAGTTGGCCGGGTTCGCCGCGCCCACCACCTTTCCTCTTCCCTCCTTCGGCGCCGAGACTTGCCTCTCGAGCCGAGGATCCGTCAGCGCTCTCTGGACTTTTCTCTGCCTTGGCTTGACGGGCTCGGGCGCTTCAAGCCGCTCCTTCCCCTTGGCTGACGATTTCTTGCTGCTGACCCTGGCAAAAAGTCCGCGGTGCTTCGGTTTTCCAGCCTCATCCTCGTCACGTACACGGCTGCTCTGGCCCCGCTGTACCTCCCCCGCCCCGTCCTCCTCGACAATAGTTCCCTCCCTAGGCGAATACAAATCGCTCGCTCCGCCGCCGACAACGTTAACGACGGTCGACTTCCTCGAATTCGACGAGACGAGCGCCGGGCTGCCCGTGTTGACTCGACCGACGCGGCGGACCTCGTCGTCTTCTTTTACATTGTTCAAAGCTCTGGTCTGAGCCATGGGCATGTTTCCGAGCTCGATATCGTCTTGCTGGGTCTTGGAAGGCTTGCGGCGGAAGATGCGGGAAAAGAAGCCTGGTTTCTTGGGCCGTTGAGCAATAACGGGTGCCGGGGATTCCGATAATGAGGGGTCTGATGGTTCGGGCGGTGCTGCTGTGCTGTGGTTGCGAGCTTTGCGCTTCCTGCCGAAGCCGCATATGATCGCAAAGAAACCCGGTTTCGTGGACGGCTGAGCATCAACGGGGGCGGCGCTTTCCGACAATGAGGGGTCAGATGGTTCAGCTGCCGC
This sequence comes from Cladorrhinum samala, assembly GCA_033576145.1. NCBI lineage: Eukaryota > Fungi > Ascomycota > Sordariomycetes > Sordariales > Podosporaceae > Cladorrhinum > Cladorrhinum samala. The sequence continues at coordinate 38,237 of MU865044.1, read as the reverse complement.
TTCTGCTTCGCTGCGATTGTGAGCCTTGCGTTTCTTGCCGAAACTAAATATGACCGCAAAGAAACCCGGTTTCTTCTGCCTTTGCTCGATCAGAGGTTGATTGGACTCGATGGTAGTGACGGTGCCAAAGGGAGCTGCGCCCATGACTTGGAAAGAGTCTGGCTCGGCTTCTTGGGCGCGGTAAGAGTTTTGATACTGGTTTTCCGGTTCCTGCAGCTTTGGCTGACGGCTGAGACCCTGCACTGGAGCGGACTCGCTCAGGTCCACTTCATTGACAGGTGTTGTGACGCCTCCATCTCGCGACCCGGAGGGAGAGAAAGCCTGTGGAGGGACGCCATCGCCGGCACCAGCAGAGGGAACCGAGTTTGCATCGCGAGTTGCGGTACTCTTCTTGCCGCCGCCGAACAACTTGGCCGTCATCGACTTGAACGACCATCCGGAGGATTTGACTTTTGCAGGTTGGTAGTGGGTCTCTAACACTTCCACCCCATAGCCCAACGTCGCAAGAGACATAACGGGGAGCAACCATTGGTACTTCTGATTGTTATTCTTTCCGCCCATTGGGCCGGGAACAGTTTGGTTTGCAACATACTCTTGTCCCTCTCCAGTCTCCCCCGCAGGAGTGGCATTCATCGCCATTGGATCATTAGCCTGGTATGGCATCTGTGCCATTGGGTCACCTCTCTCACGGTTGCCTGTCGGTGGCGTCTCTGCATTCGGCGGAACGGCCACATTCGTTGGATTCTCGACTGGCTTGCGTTTCGGAAATAGGCTGAGGGCCGGCGCGTGTGGCGTTGGCTCGCGTTTCGGTTGCTCCTCTGGGAGTGGCGCCTGTTCCGCATCCTCGTGGACTTGGCCTTCCCGAGACAGAGTCGACGAAGTCACGGCAGCCTGTGGCTGCATATCGGAATTATCAATCTCAGGAATCGCATCGGGATCCACGTAGGGATAGTCGTCATATGGTTCGTACATCTCTGGTTGTGGAGTATCCGACGGTACAGCACTGTTGACCTGCTCAGGCTCCGAGGCTTCCGTCTGGTATACATCCTGCCCCATGGGCTCCGGTGATCGAACTGTCTTCTCATAGTACTGAGCCGGTTGGGCCTCGGCGAAGATCAGGTGCGGTTGATGTCTTCCATGCACTGGAGATTCGTCCTGGTGTTCTTCGAACCCACTCGCTGGGCTCATCATCACAGGCACTACCAGGAAGTGATCCTTAGCTTGTTCTAGGGGAGGTGATTGCACCGGCTCGTCAACCTCTATCGCGGCTTGATCAAGTTGTAACTCGTCTTGGATATAAACATCTCGTTCTTCGGCTTCGTAGTGTCCCTCGGATCCTGTCGGGCCGGAAGTCATCATCTCGAAGACAGGCTCATCGTCAATACCGGAATACTCAAGTTCTGGAGAGCCGAGATCGGAATCGTGTGCCTCGTCGCTGAATGACAAGGACCGATGAGGTAACTGCTCGTCGATGTCTTCGATTGGTTGAGTTTGGGCTCGAAACGCTGCAGTATCTTGCTTGGGCGAGGGTTTAGAAAATAGGGGTTCTGGGAATTCAGGGACTGCGTCGCGGTCAAATTCATCCGGCTCGCCTCCGTTCTCTTCGGCCAACTGTTGCGATGGCAGTATGTCGTGCCCATCTAGGATGATATGGTCGTCGAAATTTTCCGGCTCCTCGTTGATCGATTCTTCACGGTCTTCTTGGTACTGGCGGTCGTCGAGTGCCCCTATCCTGTCTTTGATGATATGAGGGGATGGCAATGGAGGGGCATCCTGATCCGGAGGTGGTGTCATTGGGCCGTACTCGCTGCCATCGTATACGCTGTATGGGTAAGCATCCTCCTGGAATTCCGGGAGTTCATGACGCTCCTGGTAGTCTTGGCCGTCCTGGTCCTCCAGCGGAGGCGTTGGCGGCGCTCTGGGTGATAGAAGTTGAGATTGTCTTCCCCAGTTGGATGCCACGGCAGGGCTCTTCAGGTGGTCATTGACATAGCCAGGGAAGAGACCATCATCAAAGGAATCACCAACGGGCGTCAAGGGTGGAGAGTACTGGTCTTGATCGTGGGTGCTCTGTCTCGCCTGTTGAGGAGACTGGAACGATTCCGGGTCTTGGTGGAAGGGTTCTTGCATGCTCATTGGTGAATCCATCTCGGGATCAGAGTATGAGTCGATGATAGAGTCGCCGCCATCACTGGCATCATCTTGAGGTTCATACGGCTCTGATAACTCTTGCTCCGTAGCCAGAGCCTCGGGTTGCGGCGGCGGTGGATATGAGATTTCGTCATGGAAACTTGCTGACTCGGCACCGAAACTCTCGTTGATGGCTACCTCAGGCTCATCCTCTGGGGCAGGTGAAGCAGGAGCTGAGTATACATCCGCGATGGATACTGGACTATGAGCGATCTCCTCGCTGGCATCGTCTACTGCAAACTGTTCATCATGCACCTGAACCGGTGCTGGTTCAGCAGAAGCAGCTCGGCTCCCGGGGTCCGGAAAGTCTCTGGCCTCGTATAAACCCTGATCAGTGGCGAATTCTTCCCGGTAGTCATCCCCCCAACCATCACCATCGTACCGACCCTCGGCTGATTCAGGTTCCAGCGCCTCAGTGACGCTCTCGCGCTGATCAAACTGCTCGCCTGACATGTAGGTATCAGTGGGCTCGTCATCCACAAATTCCGATTGCTGAATCGGCTCCCCAGTATTAGCACTCTCCGAGATGGCCCTGTCGTCTTCGATTTCGAGGTTTTCCTCGGGTTCTTCAGGTACATAGTCGATTTCGGGCCTCTCTTGCAATGGAGGCTCCTGAATCTCGAAATTCACCTGGTCGTCATCCACAGTCTCGAGAACACAAGGAATCTCATCGGAATCATCCCAGAGGTCCTGGGAACGGTCCGCATGCTCGTCAAAATCCCGGTCAGATGCGAAGCCTGCTCCGTCTTGCTGGTCGATACAGGCAGTCTCTGGTTCATCGGGGACATATTCAAGATTTTCGTCCGGTTCGCGCTCTTCCGCAGCCTCCACCTCGAATACCTCGTTGAGGCCCTCAGCATCTCTGTCGTCAGCAGCATGAAGTTGTCCAGATGCCTCTAGATCTTCAGATGCTTCAAAGCCCTCGGACGCAACACTGGTTTGCTCTCCAAACTCAGCTTCGTTATCAGACTGCCCAGCGAGCTCTTGATCGAAATCTCTCTCATAGTCGGATTCGTGGTTGAGGTGCGCAACGTCTGGGAGTTGTCCGTCTTCTTGCTCCAGAACGTAGTCAAGGTTGTCTACCTCCTCCTCCTCCGCTGCAGGCTCCGGTTCCCAGGTATCGTCGGCCATAGGTCCCGTTGAAGGCTCATCATCCTCATGCATTATTTCCCCCTCATACACCTGGTCATCTTCCTCCGGTGCTGAGTCGTCATGAGACTCCTGACCGTCGTCAAAGCTTTGCTCGGGGACTTCCTCTAAAGACCTGGCCTCGTCTTCGTCGTCGTCTTGGTAGCCAATTTGCTCGCCATATCCTGCGACAGACTCTTCCTCATCGGCCGCCACAGATTGCACTTCTAGCTCTTCCCCTTCACGTAGTAACTCGGGCTGGTCCTCTTGCTCTTCTTCTTCTTCTTCTTCAACGGCAAAAGCATCTTGCACTCGCTCTGACTCAGGCTCGAAGTCGGGCACCTCCTCGTGAGTTAGCGCTGGTGCGTCGCCTTCTGATTCTGGTGCGGCCGAGCGCTCCATTTCTTGGTTGTCGTCATTGTACACTGGCTCATCGAATCCGGGCTCCCCAGCCGGGAAAGAGGCATCGAGGTGATCATCACTTTGTGTATCTTGCGGATAATCTGTTGTCGTAAAGGAGGCAGAATCGTCAGGCTGGTAGTTGGTCGAGGCATGATCAAACCCGCGAGTGTCGTTCCTACTGGTGCTGCTAAAGCTTTCCTGCGGAGCGTACGCGCCGCCGTAGTCGTTGCCGCCGAATGAATCCTCCTGAGTGCCGTCTCCATAGCTATCATCCAATCCACGATCGTCGAATCCGGCATCATATCCACCAGCATCCTCATGACCCCCAACGTCAAAATCATCTGCATCCATAGCAGCTGGTTCGTCAACGCCTCCTATATCATCTTCCCAATCAACTTGTGCTTGATCGAGATTCCCATCACCATAATCCTCCCCAATATTCTCCCCTTCATCAAAACCTCCATCATAATCTCCATCATTGACTTCATCTTGCTCACGTTCTTCAACGCCGAAATCGGCCTCACCACCCCCCATATTGTCGTCATCGTAGTCATAGCCCTCCGCTTCAGCGCTTTCTCCACCATAATCGGCATCTCCAATCTCATCGCCATCGCCTTGCTCGTCCATATCCCCATCGCCGCCATAATCCTCGGCAGCGACCTCGTCGCCGTCAACACTATCATCAAAACCGCCACAGTCGTCTGGTTGGTCCTCAAAACCATCGTCTGGCCCAAGATCTCCTTCGTCGATGTACTCTTCCACATCAACCCCTTCGGCGTCTTCCCCGGCATAATCACCGTCGGAATTGAACTCACCTCCAGCATCATATCCATCCTCACCACCCTCGTCGAGTTGACCTACCTCGAACTCGTCATCCAGTCCACGGTCTCCTTCCTCCTCATTGCCGTATTCTTGGTTGGAATACCCATCATCGAGAGGCTCCGCCTCATCCGCGTATTCGTCTATTGAAATTAGTTAGCTCCACCGTCAAATATTTCATCTTCGCTGTCAAACTCACCACCTTCTAAGTCAAGACCACGGTCGCCTTCCTCGAACGCCACGTCCTCTTCTCCCATTGGAGAGTAGAATTCACCTTCTCCCTCCCCTCCTTCCATATACTCTCCCTCTCCATCCTCTGCGAATCCTTCCGTAGTATCAAATCCCCTCTCACCATCCTCTTGTTCAAAGAATTCGTCTTGAGGAAATTCTTCTTCGCCCCCCTCGAAGGGTTCTCCCTCGAAGGGTTCTTCGTCGAAGGCTTCTCCATCCAAGGGTTCTCCCTCAAAAGGTTCTTCCTCGAAGGGTTCTTCCTCGAAGGGCTCTTCCTCCAAAGGCTCACCCTCAAAAGGTTCATCCTCAAAAGGTTCACCCTCAAAAGGTTCTTCCTCCAAGGGCTCTTCCTCTAAGGGTTCTTCCTCAAAAGGTTCATCCTCAAAAGGTTCATCCTCAAAAGGTTCACCCTCGAAAGGTTCTTCCTCAAATGGCTCCTCCTCTAAGGGTTCTTCATCCAAGGGCCCTTCCTCTAAGGGTTCATCCTCAAAAGGTTCATCCTCCAAAGGTTCACCCTCGAAAGGTTCTTCCTCAAATGGCTCATCCTCTAAAGGTTCTTCATCCAAGGGTTCTTCCTCTAAGGGCTCCTCCTCTAAGGGCTCTTCCTCCAAGGGTTCATCATCCAAGGGTTCTTCTTCAAGGGCTTCGCCCTCAAGGTTGTCCTCGAGATACTCCTCCTCGCCTTCAACAAATTCCTCACCATCAAGGCCACGCTCGCCGCTGTCGTTGTCAAGCATCTCTTCTTGCCCTTCGGTTTCGAACTCTTCCTCACCATCCAAAGGCTCGCCATCTTCCACAACGTCCTCATCGAGTGGCTCGCCCTCTTCTTCAACAGGCTCGTCGTCGATAGGTTCGTCAAGCGGCTCTGCCTCATCCTCAAACAACTCCTCGTCAAGGGCTTCATCATCCATTTCCTCGCCGTCAAGCTCCCTATCGTCAACCTCGTCTTCGAGGTATTCCCCTTCCTCTTCATACTCCCCTTCCGCCTCTGGGTCGTAGTACACACCCGGAGTGTCAATAATCATTCCAGCAGGACCATATTTGGCGGCTTCAGGAGTATCCAAGATTGCAAAGGTGTTGCGAGGGATGGTGAACAGGTCTTCCGAGTCATCGTAGACGGTAAAAAGGTCGTCATCATCCTCCTCGACATTTTCGGAACTTTCGAGGAAGGACTCGTCAGCGTCTAGATAAGCGCTCCTTTCCTCATCATATTGTGGCTCGAAATCCCCAGCCTCGAGGGCATCATCCTGGGAAAGAAGCGCAGTATCCTCGACAGGGGCTTCATCATCCAGGTCGAGTCCGCGGTCTTGCACGGAGTCTTCCTCGAAAGCCTCTCCGTCTTCGGGAACGAATTCTGGGTCGTATTCGACTGCGCCTTCTTCCAAGACGTCCCCGCCGCCAAGAGGCGCATCGTCGAGGAATGGCTCATCATCTAAATCACGCTCTCCCTCTGGAGCAGGAAGTTCACCATCGTATTGGTGGCCTTCCTCTTCCTCGGGGATACCATCTTCAAAGACGGTTTCCTCAAGAAGGGCTTCATCCTCTTGAAGTGCAGGTGCAGGGTAAAGGGAGACCATGTCCCCTTCTTCCATTTCGATGGGAACTTCTGAGTCCTGAAAGGAAAAGCCGCCGTCGAACGCCAACTCCCTATCCTCGAGTGAAATTTCATGCTCGTCCTGGACTTCTGCGGGTTCAATATAGTCTTCCAGAGGAGGAAGTAACGGTTCATCACCGGATGGCGGGAACTCATCAGCACCATCTTGAACAAAGCTGTCCTCTGCATCCTGAAGCTCCCCACCCTCTTGGTCAACTTGCTCGTGATCCAAAGAGTCCTCATCGTTGATTTCGCCTTCCTCAAGTGGGTATTCCTCGTCAATGGGATGGTCGCCGTCGTCACTGGAAGCTTCGGGTCCCGGAGGCGCGTCTCTGCTGGAGGCCGTTTCCACATCCGCTTCGCCTTCCCCATCGAAGACACTTGACTCCTCCAACGATTCCTCTTCGCCAAGAGAGGGAACTGGATCAAGAACAGGTTCACGTTCAAAGCATGGCTCTTCGTTCAAAGAGGGCTGCTCATCAAGAACAACATTGTCTTCGAAGGAGGCGTCGTTCTCGAAACAGGGCTCAGTTGAAACCTCCTCCTGAATTCCTGCGTCAACCCCCTCGACTACTTGATCACCAAATGATCCTTCACCGTCATCTAGATCACGCTCCTCGGGGACGAGGTCTGTGTCCTCAGCGTGCTCTTCAGACGGTGTATAGTCTTGGACGGCAGGACCTTCTTGGAACTCGTGCGTGTCGAATTCTGGAGTATCGATTGAATCTTCCTCTGGGATGTTATCTTGTTGAACAGTCTCTTCTTCATGCAGAGATTCTTCCTCAGGCGGTGAGTCCTCGCCGAGCGGCTCTTGATCAGACTGCAGATTCTCGGAGGCCTGGTCATAGAGCTGGCTTTCTGGGGCGGCGCCTTCGACGGGCTCTTCTTCGGACATGTCTTGCTCAAGAGACCGTTCGCCGGAGACTTCCGCTTCTACGAGGTCTTCGACAGGGGGTGCTTCGTCATCCAGGGGAAGATCATGTTCTTGATCGACGGCACATTCATCATCTTGAATGAACTGGTTTGGTTCACCGTCTCGTGAGGTGCTGTCTTGTGCGAAGTCATCTGGAACAAAGCCATTCTGAGAAAGATCATCTCGCAAGGACGGCTCATCAACTCCTCGTGGAGACGCCAACTCGTCACCACTGCCCAAGACGACTCCCTGCTGATTCGTCAAGCCACCATCAACAAAAGCCAGCTCGTCAGATACCGGGGAACGGTAGCCGTCTTCGCACCACTCTTCGGCCGCTGCTTCGTAGTCGAAGGGTTGATACTCGGGTTCTTGTGGCGGGGAGTCTTCGTTGGCTGGCGCATCTTCAGAGAGCTCGGAGCCAGGTGTCTCGTTACCCAGGTCTTCGTGATCCAAGTCTGATGAAATTGACTCTTGATCTTGATCTTCAGAGCTGTTCTCAGAAAGGTCGTGGGAAACCTCTGATTCGTCCAGTGATCTTGGTTCCGCTTCAATGGCTAGGTCCTCTTGTGGTGATGTGTCTTCTGGCGATGGGTCTTCTGACGGGCTCTCTCCTGGTGATAATGGATGTCCTAAGAGGTCTTCTGGTGGGGAACTCAAATCGACCGTCTGTGGTGGTTCCTCGGGCGAAGCTTGTAATGGTTCTTGGGTTTCTTCCATGGACGGGGATGATGGTGGGTTTTCGGAGCCAACCGGCGCTGGCACCGGCACCGGAACTGGTACAGCCGCTGCATTCGCCTCCGTATCTGCTGTTTCCTCGACGACAAAGTTCTTGTTGATGCAAGGGTTCTCTCGCCTTCTCCTTCCGTTTTTCCTTGTCTCGTAGCAATCCTCTTTGGTATGGCCGGGCTCTGCATGGTCCCGATGCCACTCCATTGTCCAATGCCACGGACCTCCCTCGGCCACAATCCTCCCATTCCACGTCCCGAGGTAGATGCTGAAGGGACTTATAACCCAGTTGTCCTCGTTAAACTTTGCATTACACTTCTTGCAGCAGGAGTCCTCGGCGTAGTCGGCCACCTTTGGTGCCAAAAAGCCATTAAAGGCCCCTTCATTGTCGAAGGCGTTGATCTCCTCGCAGTCGCCGCACCGCCAGTATTCGGGAGTCTGGTCCCATTCGCCAATGACTCGTCGTTCGCTGGTCGCAATTTCTCTGGACCCCGAGGAATTGACAATCATGCATGTCGAGCAGGCGAATGAGTGGTCGCATTCGGTGCAGTTTGGAACGGGCTTGAACAAGCTGCACGTCGTCCAGCACTTACAGCATTTTCGCTTGCCTGGGACCCCTCTGCGCTCCTCGTCCGTGAAATCCTCTGGCGGTTTAGAGATGGGTAAGGCAAGCTCGCCTCTGACGAAGGAGATACCTGGTGCCTGCTGCACCAGAACGTTTTCGTAGTGACCACATGGCCAAATGTATTCGATTAAGGTTGGGGAGCGTCGTGATATGCCGACCATGATGAGTGATAATTTACTGCGAAAGCATTCGCTCTCTTTTTTTTTAAAAAAAAAGAGAGGAATGTCTAGCAGTAGATAGTGATGATGTTTATTCAAAAAAATAAAATAAAAATAAAATAAAAATAATGAGGTTTGGTTTACCACGTCAAATTTTTGGATGCAAATTTGACAAAGCAGCAACAGCAACAGCAATTCCAATGGTGCATCATGCGCTATGCAAAAGAATAAGGAAAAAGAGAATTCACCAAGTGAAAAAAAAGATATGACGAAAAAGTATAGGATCACGCGTTATGGGAAGCAAAGACTTTTAAGAGAACGACATGTAAATTGTGTGCGTTAGTCAGAGAAGTAAAACATTGGTGACCCCCTCACCAGGCCCAACTTGTGGACAAATTACCTGGAAAAGACGCGCGCGATTGCAGGTGGTGATATTCACGGCGGGCTATGGTGGGAAAATATCACCATGGCCGGCCGGGACCCGCCGGTGATGGGCCTTTGGCTAAGAGGTTGAAAAGTTGAAACATGGCAAGAGTTTTGTGGACAAGCTAGGGCGAAAACAAAAATGTGTTGCCCAGAATAATCTTTTGCGGTCGAAACATTAGGGGCCGGATTCAGGAAAATGGTTGTTGGCCTGTTGAGCGGCCCCAGGAAGTCGCCGCCGTATAGGTAGGGAGGAGTAGCTAATTAACGGGTACTTGAAACCGTGCAAGCGGCACAAGTCTGTGATGATGAGTGGTGAGATTTTTGACAGCATTTTTTTGGGGGGTGCGTTTCACAATTTTCATGTTGAGAGAGAGAGATTAATGAGGGGTAGCGAGTTTAATCTGAAAGGAATCAATTTACTGTAGGTAATAATTAAATTCCAGGAAGTTGTTGTTGATGAGGGGTATTTGACACATGGCGGCGACGACGACGACGGTTGAGGGAATCCTGCATGCAATGCAATTACATAATTGCTGGCCTGTGGTCAACTGGGGATGCCGGGCGATCTCCCGTATGCAGATCCGAGCGACCCGAGCCTCTCCAAAAGGGCCCGCAACCGTTGTTGGTGGTAGTTCAAGAATAGTAGCCAGAGAGAGAAAAAGGAAAAGGAAAGTTTGGTTTGTTGGGTCGTTCTGGTTTGGTCTTGTCTTTTGGCGGCACTTCCATTGACCAATCAAGTCTTGGCAAAGCTGAGTGAGCGTTGCTTGCGTTGGTCCCCATCCTCTGACAAAGCGACCCCACCATTAGTATCCGTTTTGGAAGCTCCCGAGCTGCCGATTGGCTGAATTGACCCCCCATTGAGGGGTTGGCCATCGGTCCGAAGCTCGCACCCGGGAACGCTGTGAGATCATTTACACTAGGGGTCCAACTCGCTGTGGAGAGGATACAGTCAGCCACTGTTAGTGGAGGAACGGGGGCTCTTGAAGGAAGTTGGCGGGCATGTGTCATGACATCACGGAGCCGACCATGGCCATAAATAAGGTACATAAATGTTTTTGGGAACATGTAAAATTCCCGCCGCCAACAATATTATTTCTGCTTTCTTTAACTCACTTCAACAACTCGTGAACAGTTTTTTTTTAAAAAAAAAAAAACAAGGGGAAAAAAAAAAACACCTTTTTTTGGCTAATAAATTCCATCATCAAAACAAACCGTTCGACACAATGTCTTCAAGCGCCAAGGGCAACGCCGTCCCGTCCGCCGAGAGGCTCTCGGATCTCTTCAGTCTCAAGGGCAAGGTCGTCGTCATCACTGGCGCATCCGGCCCCCGCGGCATGGGAATCGAAGCTGCGAGGGGGTGCGCCGAGATGGGAGCCGACGTGGCCATCACCTACTCGTCCAGGAGGGAGGGCGCCGAAAAGAACGTTGCCGAGCTCGAAAAGGACTACGGCGTCAAGGCGAGGTGCTACAAGCTCCAGATCGACAACTACTCCGAGTGCGAGAAGCTGGTCAAGGACGTCATCAAGGATTTTGGCAAGATTGATGCGTTTATTGCCAAGTATGTTTTTTTGCTTTCATTTGCATTGGTGTAGCCATTTTTGTACTGACTTTTTGTTTTTCTCCTGTTTACAGTGCCGGCGCAACAGCAAACGGAGGTGTCCTGGACGACCCCAAGGAGGAGTGGGATCGTGTCCTGCAGACCGACCTGAGCGGGACGGCGTACTGCGCCAAGGCCGTCGGATCGCACTTCAAGGAGCGCGGCAGCGGCTCCTTCGTCATCACGGCTTCCATGTCGGGCCACATCGCCAACTACCCCCAGGAGCAGACTTCCTACAACGTCGCCAAGGCGGGCTGCATCCACCTCGCCCGGTCGCTCGCCAACGAGTGGAGGGGCTTTGCGCGCGTCAACAGCATCTCGCCCGGCTACATCGACACCGGCCTGTCCGACTTTATTGATCAGAAGACGCAGGATCTCTGGAACAGCATGATCCCGCTCGGGAGACCGGGCAACGCAAAGGAGCTCAAGGGCGCCTACGTCTACCTCGTCAGCGACGCGAGCACTTATACCACCGGCGCCGACATCGTCATTGATGGTGGGTATACCACTCGTTAATCTTAATTCAACAGCCACCTGCTTTTTGTGTATATAGGGGATTACTGTTGTGATATACAGCTCCGTTAGATACTACATGAGATTTAGAGCTAGACTTGATAATTCAAATTTCACCATGGCGTGGTCTTCCTCACTCATTCTTTGATGCTTATTCTTTTTCTTTTTTTTTTTTTTTCTTTTTTTTTTTCTTTTTTTTTTTTTCTTTTTTTTTTTTTTTCTTTTTTTCCTTTTTTTAGTTTATCCCATACTATTCCTTGATCAGTTTCTCAGGCTGCGTTCTTTGAGTAGTTCTTCAGAATACTCAGGCTACTCCTGAGGTGAACAATCAAGGAAATCTTTTTACCTTCCTTGCATTGAAGCCTTTGTTGCCCCCCTTTAACAACCTTTCAAAGGTTTCTCCGGAAACGTCGACTTCCAATTCACAAAGATGTTTCCACTGGCCTGATGCTTAATGCAGTCACACCTTGTTTATTTTGTTTGAAAAACGTTAATGCACTTCATTTCAGGCAGGAAACCATAACCTTCATAGCCGTTACTGACTAGTATCATCACATCCAAACTTACTTGAGGACAACTGCATTAGACTCCATCAACCATGGCAGCAGCAGCGCCAGAAGTATCCCCCAGGGCGAATTTCCCCCCGAGATACCAAGGGTTTACGGCTGATGATATCACCAACTCCATCGTGACCTCGGCACACGTGCCATCATACGGAGTCCCAAAGGCGGCATGGCACACCCTCGGCTTCGAGATAACCAGAGGGCCGAGGAATCGTCGGAGGCCTTTGCCAAACTTTGATCGCTTCATCCGTCAGGTCAATGAGCTATGGCGATTTCAGCGGCGCGACAGGACCATGAAGGGGCGGAAGGCGAGGGCGTACATTCTAGACGCTTTGAAGACGCTGGGCTGGCGGAATGCCGCCTGGAACGTCCACTTCACCATCGCGGCCGACGACGAGTCCATCCTGACGCGGAACGACTGGGCCCAGGTGTGGCAGGATGAAGACATGACGTACGACCCCAACTGGAATTCGGAAAGCAACCCGAGACCGAGCGACGGGACTCTCCGTCACCACGACGCCCGCTACTTCTACATGAAGATGAGCGCGCCCGCGCCGAGGCGGACCGAACTGCCCCCCAGCACGGCGCTCCGGGACGCCAGGATCTGGAAGCACTACCACGCCTTCCAGGGGTTCCGCGTCGCGACGGCTGACAGGAACTGGTACTTCAGGGCCGTCAAGGTGTTTCCGGGGGTCAGCTCGCTCTGGGCCAGCGTCGCGTACTGGGTGCAGCCCCGGGGGGAATCCAACACGGGGCGCAACATATTCGACCACTGGCTGGTCAAGGCGCGCATCTGGACGTGGTTCATGCAGACGCTGGCGGACCCGACCAGCGTCAGGTACGCCGACTACCACTACCTGCAGAGCCAGTCGGAAAGGTACCACCAAAACTGGGGGCAGATGAGCCTGGCGAGGTCACTGTACGCCGGCAAGGACCAGGGGGAAGCCGCCATCAGTCCCCGACAGGTATTCTACGTCATTGCCGACTACTTCCACACCCGCGTCGTGGTTTTTCATTGGGACGAGGATGCGGAAGCGCCCAACGACCAGGATGATCTGCGATACATGGATCCAAACACATGGTTTGCGGCCCCATCTTTTTCATTTTCCTCTCTCTTTAACTTGATGACCAAAATGTTGGGCTAATACATACTTGTCACACCCCACAGGCAATCGAGGGCCAAATACAGGGCAACGCTCTTTGGAACCTTTGATCCTACGAGGCACCAGATCCTGCTGCACACCCAAGACTGGAAAACCTTCTCCCCCGTGGTCTACGACCAAATCTCGTACCGCGAGCCGGGATGGAGCGATTACCACAGCCAAGGCTACAACCCGGAGGAGCCGTACAACGTCCCGGCTCGAGGTTGGCCGCGCCCGCCGGTCCCAACCCATCAATACGGCTTCGAAGGGGCAACCAACAGCAGGCCGGATAATCCCGTGCCGCTCGAAGGGGGTTGCATCGATGCGGCGTGGTGGCGGTTCCCAAACGCGCCGCTGTGCGCCGCGCGGAGGCACCTCGTCGACCCGGCCAACAAACAGCCGATTTACCTGCAGGCGCGCTACAACTACTTCACCCGGGGTGAGCACAGGGACGTGACCGACCACTGCCCCGCGGACGAGCCTCTGAACGGCAACCCGGAGTGGCTGCAGCCCAACGAGTGGTTCAACTACGCCGAGAGGGCGGTTGTCGGGTTCTTCCCGGACCCTGACGACAACGTCAGCTGGCCCAGCGATGCGGTCCGGGGCTGCTTCCCGACCCCCGACGTCAGGCTGAGGTTCCAGGCAGGCGCCGACGTGCCGGGCCGCATGTTCCGGATCCCCAGCCGGGCGCAGATACGCGCCTGGACCGACGCGGCGAACGCCCAAGGGTGGATCCCCGGAACCGTTCCCAGCGTCGACGACGTCGTCAATAGTTTCAATAATCCCGACCCGGACGCGGGCGGTGCCGGCAACGTCGAGGGCGCCCAGTGGCGGTTCGGGCCGGACCCCATGTTCCTCGTGCCCGGGGACGAGATCCACGCCGAGGACCATCCGCGGCACGTCGATCCGTCGCGCGACAGGGAGCTCGAGGGGTACATGCGGCAGCACGACCACTGGGACTCAGAGCAGAACAATGGTAAACTGCTGATGGAGGATCCCTGGCTGCAGTACGACAAGGACGACGTGGCTTGGAGTACGCCGTTTTAAACGGAGGGGCGACAATGATCAAGATGTAATTTTTTTTTTTTTTTGGTGTTTTCTTTGTCGGTTTTGTTCCAAAAAATTAAAAGCTCCCCAAAAAAAAAAAAAAAAAAAAAAAAAACCGGGAAAAAAGTTTGGATGTATAGGTTCCCTATTGGTTTTGTGTTGTTGTTATATACGATGGGGATGTATGCATGTACTGTACCTACCTACGTACCTAGGTATCTATCGGACACACATTCCTTTTCTATTGTGAAACTGTTTGGAAATTCGCAGCGTGTCATTTCATCTCTTCATTTGTCAAAAAGCATGATTGTTCTGTGATCTCAGCAAGCAACCTGTACAGATGCGTCGTCGATGCACGACACTGTTTCTAGCAGCTGACCGGACAGCCTTAATGGAAAAAGAAAAAAAGAAACTCGTCTTCTGAACATGGAGGTTTGCCACTGACTAAATGCACCCACAACACAAACGGCAAGAACACCATACCATTAAGAAGTGTTGGCCAAGTTCTATGTTCTATGGAACAATAGTACATGTAGGCCAAATTGCGTGACGAACCTCAACAATTGTCGGAAACCATTCCTCTCAGTCGGGTATGGTGTAGCGGTAACATCGTTGACTCTCACTTCTCAGAAGTGTCTGCTCTCTCAACAGCCCCGGGTTCGACTCCCGGTATCCGAGTCTCAATATTTTTTTGGTTCTTTTTCTTTTTTGTATCATTTTAATCATTCAAGCGGATATGTTTTCTAACAATGTTTTTCTATAGTGTTTTCTTTATTGTACCATTCATCCGTGTAATTACTTAATCCATTTAATTCTAAGATTATATATTGCAGACTTTTAAGAAAATTATCCGATCGCACCTCAATGACGTCAGTTTTAACCCCCCGCCCCCACTCCAAACCGAGTAATTCCGCCATCATCCCGCCAATCCCCCTGTCCATCTTGTTCATTCTTTGGCCAAGAAAACGGCCCGAAGCTTAACACGAGTTCATCCCAACCAAATCTATTTGACATGTGAATTTCCTTGAAGGTGTCATTCCCCTTTTTTTTCGTCATCAAAGCCCTGATTTCGAGTCTCCTCATAAAGCTCTGAACATTCCTGTTTCTGCTTCTTCTTTTTATTTTGTTTTTCTTTTCTTTACTCGGAAATTTTTTTAAAAAAAAGAAAAAGAACTCCTCAAAGAGGTTTCAGCTTACTCCAAAATTATTTTTGACTTTCTCGAATCAAAGCATCAAAATATCACAACTTCTAAACGAACGCGAAAAGGATAGTAAAAGAAAAAGAAAAAAAAAGATGCCACTCGACCCGCTCCTCCAAAACTCGGCCTACCAGAGCCAGAATCACTTCCCAAGCTCGGGCAACTCCTCCCCGACCACGCGGGTGAGCGACTCGGGCCTGTCAGCGCTGGGCTTCGACGTGTCCGTGTCGGGTTCCCCAGTAACCAGGCAGCGCAGGCAGGCAGCCGAGATCGACGCCTTCATACCGAAACCCTCGATCGCCCGAGCGAACCTGGCCGTGTCCACCTCGAAGCCCGACGGAGGCGACCCCCCACCCCGGGACCCGCACGGCAAGGAATCGTCCGACTACACGGTCCTCCAGCAGCACGTGATGTTTTGGGACCGGGACGGGGACGGAGCCATATACCCCTGGGACACGTACCTCGGGTTCCGCGACTTGGGCTTCAGCATCCTCTTCAGCCTGATGGCCGCGGTGGTGATCAACGGCGGGTTCTCCTACCCGACCAGGCTGGCCTACAGCTGGCTTCCCGACGTCTGGTTCAGGGTCTGGGTGGGACCGATCCACAAGGCCAAGCACGGCAGCGACACGGGAGTTTACGACAAGGAAGGCAGGTTCGTGCCCCAGTTCTTCGAGGACATGTTTAGCAAGTGGGACGAGGGGGACAGGGGGTCGCTCAGCGGGGGGGAGCTCTGGAGCATGATTGCGGGTAATAGGTTGGCTGCTGATCCTTATGGGGTAAGTTTAAAAAACAAAAACAACAGAAAAAACGGGTTGAAACAAGAACGGGGTTTGAGGAGAAAACCGAGTGCTGACTGGAGTGTTTCTGTTTATACAGTGGGGCGCGGCGATTTTTGAGTTTGGAACGACTTGGCTGTTGTTGCAAAAGAACGGCAGGGTCTGCAAGGAGGATTTGAGGCAGACGTATGATGTAAGTTTTTCCCTTTTTTTTTCTTTCTTTTTGGTTCAGATTCACCATGGAGCTTTCCATTTGTGTAATAGGTACTGATAGATTTGATTAGGGCACAATCTTCTGGAAGATCAAGGAAATGAGGGAATCTGGGAAGGGGTGGAACAAGGGGTTCGGACTCAGAAATCTGGTGGACCTGGGGAGGGATCAGGCCATCAAGAGGCTGGGTATCTTTCAACGTTGAGAGTTTAGATTTGCATGCATAGAGTAAGAGTCAGGGTTCAACGAGATAAATGAAGCAGAATGTAGAGGAGAAAAGAAAAAGCATCAAAGGCAGCCAGCTCATAGACATTTTCAGAATTACCTTGTTTTCTAACTCAGGTTTCCCTTTTTGTTGGGACCAGATTTTGATGACAGACGCTGGGGTCAATATCTCACTTGTAGATTTTATTTTTGCTTTTGCATCCCGGTTCACAAAAATAAAAACCCCAGGTCATGTCTTAATCTTGACCTCATGAGCAAAGATATGACTGAGGTGTCTGAATTTAGGTACCTAAAGTAGGCTGCATGACGAATATTATCATGATTCCATTGGCAAAAAAGGCAGTAACTCGACTGGACCCTCAGCACAAGGGGAAACAAATAGCTATGTAGGTAGTCACGCAAGATGTTTTATCGACGGACGGGCCATCCAAATCGTCATGATTGTTTGAAACATGTGTTGTATGAACTTTGGGATAGTTTAAATCCCAAGCCAGCCTGCTGGTCCTGATTCAATTTATCATTACTAGTACTTCCCCATCGCCGTACCAAGTGATTGGAAAAATAGGATGACAGTGGGGACTGAGTAGGTCAAGTTTGAAAGAAAAGAAAAAATAAAATAAAAGAGAAATTGCAGTTGCCTCAGGTTCCTCATAACTCTCACGCCTGCAACCGCTGTGTTGGCAATTCTCTATTAACGTAATTGACATCTCCATGGAGATCCCCATTAAACTGAACAAAGTTGGATACCTTCAAAATGCAAGACCATAAGGAGATTTGGCCCACCCAATTTTTCTTCATTTTTAATATCTTTTCATTTTTCCAGACTTTCGAACATTACTCCGTGGCAGTCAAGAGGTCCTTGGATTTTTCAATACATCTAACCATTGTGACAATGGCAAGCTAGAAAAGAGAGGAAGCCCCAGAATTCCATGGACTTGGAAAGCCAATCTCAAATGCTACTCTACATCAGCTTTCCGACTTATTAATCTCACGCATTTATCAGATCTAAAGAGAAGAAGCATTAAGTATCTTCCGAGGACTAATTTTTTAAGTTATACCCCCTTCCATTTTCATGAGTCCGCAGCTTTACCCTTAGCCTTGTTGTTAATCAATGAGACAATGTCAAGGCGGTCCTTCTTAACAGCCTACATAGAAGCAAAAGTGTGTTAGATATATACCTATATGAAGAGAAAGAAAAAAAAAAAAAAAAAAAAAAAAAAAAAGACCACGGGATAACGTACCAAGTCGAAACATGAAAGACTGGGAAAGGTAAGTGAACGGCCGCTTCTCTCGACGTGGTTGCGGAAGGCATGGTCTCGTCCGATCAAGGTGGCTGCACACCTTGACAAACAATCGCCCGTCTTGGGATTGAGAAGGTTGAGAGTACATTCGTCGGGACTGGTCATCAGCTCGGTCGGGTCCTGGCAGCGGAGGTAAGGGTCTGCGCCTAGCGTCAACAGAACACTGACTGCCTCAAGCATCGCATCGCTTCGGTCATTCCGCCCAATCATGATTGACAAAGCGGTCTCGCCCGTTCTCGTGACAGCATTGACATCTAAATCACTACCGTGAAGCTTAAGAAGCCTGACGATATCCCTGGGCTCCTGAGTGATTGCAGCGAGGTGAAGCGGCGTGGAATAGCTCAAGGATGGAATACGACCCTTGACCGAGCACTCGCCACTCTCCAACAATTTCCGTACCACGGCCCTAGAGCGATAAAGAATGCCCAGAACCAGCATGGCCTCACGTGTGAAGACGCCCGTATTTGTCCGGACACCGACTTGGTCACCCATGGCAAAGAAGAGATCGATGAACTGAACATCATCCTCTTTCTCAACTTTTTGGATAATGACGCGAGCAAGTTTGTTACTGATGGTATCGTCCAGATGATACCCGTGACGACGGGCGAACTTGCAAAGCCGATCGCAAAGATGTTTTCGCCTTTTAAAGTTGAATTCAGAGGCATCGTCAAGGGATGTTAGCACGTGGTGGACCGCTGACTGCCAGCTTTCCAAGTTGATGTTCACGGGCGCCGCGTGCTCAAAGATCTGATCGAGAACAAAACCATCGTCGTCGTCGCTGAAAATGCCAAGCCTTCCCTGGAGGAACGCGTGCATCTCCACAGCAAGCAACGATTCATGAAAGCTTGGATATTCATCGGAGACGTCAAGGTCTTCGGTGTCCTGATAATGCCAGAGGCCCTTCTTGGTTCGGCTGCCGTCATTCTGCCCCATGAGTCCACAATTGGCGCCGTATCGAAGGAGGAGACGAAGAACCTCGAGCCTTCGCTTTCCGATTTCCTGTCCATAGTCCAGTCCATTCAGCCGCAGCTCCAAACCCCGTATTGGGGTTGAACCGGAGCTATCTATCGCATTCACGTCAGCCCCTGCATCAAGAAGCATATGGACAGCTCGCGGCCAAGAATACGCGACAGCATGAAACAGCGCAGTTCGCCCATCCTCGTCGGGCTGCTCGACACTGACAGCGCAGAAATTCAGAAGAAGCTCCATTTCAGCATGCAGGCCCAACCTTGCAGCTTTTATGAGCGGCGAAGATAACCACGAGTCGGTAGGAGCGCCGGCCAAGATCAGCTGCCTGACAAAGCGGAGCCGGCTTGCCTTCCATTCAGCTTCTTCTTGGCGAGACCTGGTCCAGGTAGTCCACTGGGCAGATAGAGCAACCTCGAGAGAGTCTTCCCCACTGACTGTGCAGCGTTTCCAGGCTCCAAGCTCCGACAGGGCCTCTGCGGCGGAAAAATTACCCAAAAAACAAGCCAGGCCAAAGGCAGTGGCGGGGTCAAACGGGGGTCGGCCGCCTGTCCAGTCAGGAACGTGGTCGCCCTGACTCGGCGCGCTTTCTATGTCGACACTCAGGCCGACATTAATAAACTGTTTGGCAATTGATAGCACCGCGTCTCGGTCGTAACAAAGAGCCAAATAATGCATGGCCGTGTATCCGTTGCCATCAAATGTGGCAGGATTGGTGTCGTCAGTAGGGTGTTGGCGGTGGCGTTGTAGCAAATATTTGACGATGTCGACGGCCCCATGAGCTGCGCTGGATTGAAGAGCCGTGACGAGAGGGCCGTCTGGAGGAGTCACGCGCGTTGGGGCACCTTTCTCCAGGAGGAGGAGCGCAATTTCGGGTGCTTGGCCGCAAAGTGCATGATGCAAGGGCATCCAAGCCGGGGGTTCTCCATCGAATAACTCTCCGAAGCCGTCGCTGTTCAGTTTTACCTGACTTTCGAGATGAAGGCAATTGCAAAACCGTGTGACCCCACGGTGCATATCTGCGCCGTTTTCCAACAAGAACTGTGTGCTATCCATGTGCCCATGAGCACAGCTAATGTGAAGAAGAGATGCGTCACATGAGATTATGAATTGGCCTTCGTCGATGCGCCAATCGCGCCAGTCTTTCTTCCTTCGCCAATCCTTGAGCAGCGCGCCCGTACCCACAACGCCCGGGGTGAGTAGAACTGTACCGGGCACCGTGGCATTGACGAGTGCGGCCATCGCTCCGGGGTTGTAGCGAAGCACGGCTTGGAGAGTCAGAAGGTTGTTGGTCTCGACAGCCCACCTCATAGCGCCATGGGCGCCTCGTGTGTAGAGCAAAGGATTGACGAGAACATGGCAGCGGCGATCGACTCGTGCGAGGGGAGCCCAGTCGAAGTAGTTCTCGTCTAGCGCTTCGATATCTTGGATGATGCAGAGAATGATTTCGTTGGGCAATGCCCCGAATTGCGTTCGTGAAGCCATGGTTGGCTGAATGATCAACTACCAGTCGGAAATTTTGGGGGAAAATGGTGAAGGTGTGAAATTGTTTGTGGAGCGGGCGCCAGCTAGAGGCTGTTGCCTAGTGGCCGTTGTTCAGTTATCTTGGGTACCTAGGGACCTACAAAGTGACCTCGCGTCGCGAAGGGAAACTCCGCGTCCCACAACCCCCACTTGGTTGCACAAAAAACGCGGGATCACGTGGATTTCGCAACCACAGTATCAAACCCCACAGCACCAACCTCAAATTATAATTAATTACCTTGCCCACTGAGCAGCAAAAAGCAACACCCAGTGCACCGTGACACCTGAAATTCGAAAAAAAAAAAAAAAAAAAAAAAAAAAAAAAACCAAAAACACAAAAAAAAAAAAAAAATAAACAACAAAGAAATTTTGAAAAAAGAAACAAACAAAACAAAAAAAACCCCCACCCACCAACCACACAAAACCACA
>MU865044.1:0-17522 GCA_033576145.1 Cladorrhinum samala | reverse complement strand
ATTAAAATTAATAACCTTCCCACATCAAAAAAAAAAAAAAAACACACAAAAAAAAAAAAAAATTAAATAAAAAAAAAAAAAAAAAAAAAAAAAAAAAAAAAAACCAAACTCTCTTCAGTCCACATACACAAACGACATCTCGCTGCCGCTCTCGTCGTCCAGATACAGCCAATCCGACTCTGACTCTGCCCCCAACGACCCACCTTCTCCGACTTGAGCCCCCCGCCGCTGGCGATTCCTCCGCTTCTTCTTGTCCTCCACAAGCCGAACTGTGTACTGCAGCACATGATCCTCAGCGTCATCATGATTCACAGCGAAACCCTCGGGCCCGATAAGTCCCCTGCTGACTAGCTCCGCAATCTCCCTGTCATCGATAGTAGCATCCGCTGCAATCGGCGCCTGACCCCGCGGCCATCCCCTTCGGTTTGCGGCGTGTATTCTTGCAACGTCGGCGTCATCATCAAACGCAAGACTAATGCCTTCATCAACCACGCTCTTAACGTTGGTACATGCTTTTGTCTGTCGCTTTTGTGATGCCTTCTTTGCCTCGGCTTCGTGTTGTTTCGCTGCTGACGTCGACCTCGGCCCGGCAGGCGGCGTGAGCGTATCCAGCTTGACCGTTGCCGTGTCGATCTCGATCCCACCGGCAAGCGCGCCCGGCCCCCCAACGTCCGAGACCTCAGTATCGACACTGTTGGATTCTGGTTTACGATGGAAATCGGCTGATGCTGCTGCTGCCGCCGCCGCCGCCGCCCTCATTGCCCTCCTGTGGGCTTTGGGCAACGTCTTGATGCGTTTGGCTGCGTTCTGCATGCGCACGGCATCGAACACTACCTCTTGCAACATCCCTCGAGACGGTTCATAGCGGATGAGACATGGTCTCTTATTCCAACTTCCCCTCTCGCGACACCATTCGCACTCGAAAAAGTAGTCCTGGTCGCTGTATCGGCCCATGGTGTTTGGCGTGTTCTCGTCGGCAAGTTTAAAATAAGAAGAAAATAGTGAATGAAGTGGTGATGGCTGGCTTCAGGACCTCTTGCCACTAATTATCCCCTTGGACAGCAATGCTGACATCGCCAAGCGTGTTGTTGGCCGATGACTCAGGCCGGATGCGCTGCGGCGGCACCTGTTTAGCCCCACATTAATAACAGGAGCACTGCATCAGAAAGTAAACAAAAGGAAATCCTACATCAGGAACTTTACATCATGGTGAACGGCGAGATCGCCCACTCCAAAACGTAAAGCGGAGGTCGCAGGTCCGCATTTTAGCTAACCCGGTCGCTGGGACTCCGTATACTACGTAAAAATGGCTGGGGAAATGTATTTCCAAGCGCGCCAATCAGCAGGTAAATCGCGGAACACATTCTAGTAGTCAAATACAGCCTCCTGCGCAGCTTCCATCCTGATGTTGACTTTTGGAATCACAGTACCTTCGACTTGGTATCGAACAATACTCTCGGGCCCAAAATGAAGCTCTCCGACTTTCTTCTCCCGTTGCTTTCCATCCCTGGCGTCTGCGCCCAGTTCCAGCAGGTCACCAACTTTGGCTCCAACCCCAGCAAAGCCAAAATGTACATTTACACGCCGACGAATCTTCCACCGAACCCAGCAATCGTAGTCGGCGTGCACTATTGCACCGGGACAGGTCCAGGGTACTACAACGGCAGTCCCTACAAGCGCCTCGCCGACCAAAAGAAGTTCATCGTCATATACCCAGAGTCACCAAACTCGGGCGGGTGCTGGGACGTCTCTTCACGGGCCACGCTGCGACGGGACGGCGGGGCAGACAGCAACGCCATTGCAAACATGGTTCGCTACACGATCAACCAGTACAAGGCTGACCCGAAGAGGGTATACGTCATTGGAGAGTCCTCCGGAGGCATGATGGCCGTATGTTACCAATTTCCCCCTTGTTCCGATTTCCATACTTCGCCTGTACTGATAGTATATCTTGCTAACAATACGTCGGGGACACAGAGCATCCTTGCCGCTGCTTACCCGGACCTCTTCGCGGCCGTTATCAACTACTCGGGCGTCGCGTGCGGGTGCTTCTTCACCGACTCGGTTGCGGGCTGGAACAGCAACTGCTCGGGCGGCCGCATGAACCTGACGCCGGCCCAGTGGGCCAAGTATGTCTACGATGCTTACCCGGGATACAACGGCGTCAGGCCCCGCATGCAGCTTTATCACGGAAGCGCAGACACCACCATCGCTCCGGCGAATTACAACTATTCGATTGCGCAGTGGTCAACCGTATTTGGGTATCCGGCAACGCCGATCCAGCAGAAGGCCAACACGCCCGAGAGCAAGTACACCACGCAGATATTTGGGGACCGGCTAACGGGCATCTATGCGAGCGGTGTTGGGCACGGTGTCCCGGTGCACGGCGACGAGGACATGAAGTTCTTTGGTCTGTAAATTGCAATGTACAGTACATATCTGATCTGGCTGCTGCGCGATTCGGCCCGAGGTTAGTACCTAAGGTACCTAGTTTAGACTCTAGCTAGATTTTGTGTGCATCATTACCATCTGCTTCTTTCTAATTTTTTTTTCTTTTCTTTTTTTCTTTCCAAAGCCAAAACATAAAGAAAGATGATCCTCCGGAAGTTCTGAAAGAGGCAGGTAGTAGTCGTAGCGAAGCTTGGATCGCCTGATGTAACTTGAAACTTTTTACAACTGAACATCAAGTAAAAGCAGAATTTTCTCATTAGACCATTCTTCACACACCGTGACATTAATTTTCGCCGAGGATTCATTCTACGCGCCAAAGTCATGAATGAATCACCACCTGCCCGCTTCAGCATAAAATCACCAAGTATACTAATTTACCAGGTGTACCAACCATCACAGGGTGGTAGAAGCGAGGGCTGTGGGCTTCGGGAGGCTGGCCTCATTACGTATACTGACGGCTTTTTGCCTCCCGACTTCTTACAAGGACGGAAGGTAACGGTGCGATCAGGTAGGTAGCTAGACTACTTGTTTTAGCGTTAAGGTATAATAATGTCATAGCGACCGGGTAACGACGTATCTAGACGGTAACCTATCAACTGTCGCGACGCGGATCCGGTAGTATTAGCCAACTGGTTCCCAATTGGTGCGCATCATTGGTAAGGACATTGGAGCGCTTAAAACCAACTCTCTCTCTCTCTCAATGGAGAATATTCTTTCCGGATACTACCCGGCCTACACTCCATTTTTGCCTTTTCAGTTGGAAAACGCAACGCAGATCAGCAACATTACTTTCTAAAAAGACCAAGGTATTAACCCGCTCTCCAGTATCATCATGCGGATATGAGCAACACGACACTGCAGCGATGAACCGCCCCAAGCGAAAATATGACCGAATTGCGGAAGATGTCATGCCGGAAAACATGATGATATAAAAAAGGGCGAGAATCGTTGGAATACCTACCTACGTTTTGGCTCAGTGTCGAAAATAATCAAACTTCATCTGTCAAGTCCTCGATACAGCTAAAACCAAAGATGAAGAAGTCATGGAATGCTTTGCTCGTTACAGCGCTCGCTGCACCTCAGGAGGCGGCGGCCCTGAACAACAGCGTTGGCTTGAAACCTCACATGGGCTGGAGCAGCTGGGTAAGTTGTGACTACCTAGTCCACGCTAGTTAATCTGGGTTTTCCAATAACCATTTCCGCTAACACGTTTCCGTCTCAGAATGTCGCCCAATGCAATGCTGCATCTGCCCGTTACGCTCTAGCTACAGCGGACAAGTTCATCTCCCTCGGGCTCAAGGACCTCGGGTATGAATGTATGTTTTTCGATCCCTCCACTAAAAGCAGAAAATATCAATCTAAATGCTGATGTAAACCCCCCCCCCTAGACATCAACATTGACGACTGCTGGTCGACCAAGAGTCGCGACGGCGCGGGCAGGCTGGTCCCGGACCCGGCCAAGTGGCCCAACGGCATCAAGCCCGTCGCCGACAAGATCCACAGCATGGGGCTCAAGTTCGGCCTGTACGGCTGCGCCGGCGAGAAGACGTGCGCGGGGTACCCGGGCAGCCAAGGGCACGAGAGCGGCGACGCCGCCCAGCTGGCCGGCTGGGGGGTCGACTTTTGGAAGTACGACAACTGCTACACGCCCTGCAACCAGAACCCCCGGCCGCAGACGTGCAACAGCCCCGCGGGCAACACGAGGACGTGGTACGCGCCGATGCGCGACGCCATCCTCGGCGTCCAGGCGACCCGGAAGCTGCACTTCAACCTCTGCAACTGGGGCCGCGACCAGGTCTGGACCTGGGGAGCCCAGTACGGCCACTCGTGGAGGATGAGCGTCGACAACTGGGGCGACTGGGCCAGCGTCGAGCGCATCGGCAGCGCGGCCGCCGGCATCAGCCAGTACAGCGGCCCCGGCGGGTTCAACGACCTCGACATGCTCTACCTCGGTTCCTCAAAGATCAACGCGAACCAGGGCAGGCTTCACTTTGGCCTCTGGGCCATCACCAAATCGCCGCTTGTGCTGGGCTTGGACCTCGAAAAGATCTCGGCGGAGACCCTCGCGGTCGTTCGGAACAAGGGGATCATCGACATTAACCAGGATTCCCTCGGCAAGGCGGCGACGACTTTTCGTCCGCCGGGCGCGGCGGCGCCCGTCGGCGGCAAGATTTACCCTTACTGGGCGGGACCGCTCTCGGACGGCGTGGTGATTGGCCTCTGCGCGGGGACCTCGGCGGGCACTTACGCCGTAAACTTCAAGGACGTGCCCGGCCTCGGAGGCACGCGGTCGTACTCCTGGAAGGAGATGTACACGGGACAGACCGGGACCGGGACGAGCGTCTCTTTCAACATTGCCCTGCACGATATGCGTGTGATTAAGGTTACGACGGCGTGATGGGCAACAGGTGAAGGGGACATTGGTGAAAAAGAAATTGATGGCTTACATGTGAGCTCACGTTTGGGTTACCGCGTTCATTGCACTGAGAGATAAAGGCTCTCGGTGGGCGATATGCCCGGGTATTAGCTTGGGTACCTAGGTAGGAACACAAGACAATCACAGAGTTCCCCCAAAATTGAAATTAGGTATTCATCATTTGTCAGGTGACAATCAAAATGTGTGATGCCGCCTCCTCCGGAACCTTCAAAGTTATGTTGTTGTTCTTCGTTTCATCTCATCCCAGGGAGTACAAGTACAACCTTAACACATGGCTTCGTGATGCTCGCGTGATATGACAAACTCTTGACTCACGTAGGTGTTTATACACATCGTTTGCCTCGGCTCCGTCGTGTCTAGGTACCAGGTAACCAGAAACATGTCAACCAGTAAATATTACCTGATCCAGCAAGACTAGAGTTTTATGTGACAAACCCAATCGACGGCACCGATAATTATCCTATAAAATCCCACTAAATAACTTCTGCTGCCTTGTTCCAAAATCTCGCCGTTTCATTAGCTCTTGTCATCATCACAAACCTCACCTGTCACTCTCAAAAATGCCAAAGTATTATTGCCCATCAGCAGGGTGTCCGCACGCCTCGAATGGCGGGTACGAAGACCCCGAGGATTTCAAAAGGCACTTGAAGTATTGTTTTTACAGAAGCGCGGGAACGGATTATCATGTGTGCCCCAACAAGGGTTGCTCCTCTTACTTTGACGGCTCCGAGGAGGCCCTCGAGAGCCATAAACGCTGGTGTAGCTATCGAGATGGAGCGTAGACGATAATATGGGTAGTGTACCTGGGTAAATGACCCATACCCAATGATCTTAGTACTTTCCGGACTGGATAAGTACCTAAGTAGGTATCGAACAGCATGGGGATCGTAATCAGTAACTGTGCCCGGGGTCATGTACCAGAGAAAGAGCAAGCATTTTTTTTAATCGTCGAGATGGAGCGGGGCATAAGGGCTCTGAGTCCCAAAGGCAAAAGAAATATTACCAAAGTGTAAGATAATACTTACCTAGTTACCCAGGGCAGTTATTTGTGGAAGGATGAGGTAGGAGTTTGCGCTGAAGACGTACAGGCCTATCTAATAGTCCAACAAAAAGAAGCCTCCTTATTCAACTGGCTTAAAGCCCATCTATACGTACTACATATAACAAAAACAAATCGATCCAGGGACAGGACTCCATACCAGGTAAGGTCGGCGGCAGAATCAGTGCATGAAACACTCAAGTGCGTAGACTCAGCACTTCCGAGCTCACCCCCCGGCACATCTCCGCAAACTCCTCATCGCTCGTCTTTCTTGTGGTGGTGTATTTAAGGATAAGGACGCGTTCAATGAGACGACGCAAGTCCTCTGGCCCGTGAGGCGTAACCTCCCACTTCTGCCCATTTCGCATATTGTAGAGTAAAATGCGCTGGGCTCCCAAAAAGTGAGCATATATGCATGCCTGTACGACGTGCTGGTTTGACAGTTCTGCGACAAATTTTAGCTCCCAGACAGTCTTCACGGCTTCTGCATTATCTCCGTAAGATATTGGCGAATCCGCCACGATATCAGCGCGTCCAAAGACCTCGCAGATCTGATCTCCGATACTGAAAGTTCCGCCAGCGTCAGCCTCGAATGTAAGACTCCCGATGTCACCACTGAGCTCTTGCCGAAGTCGATTGTGGGCCAACGCAAGGTCGTCCGGTGATATCCAGTCAAAGTCGTGATCCACCATCTGATTGAGGCGCGGGCGGTAGCCCGAAACAGCAGCTACATAATCGCAGGCATTCCGAGAAAGCCAGGAGACGCCTTCTCGTGAGCAGAGTTCGGGGACAGTACCAGTCATTTCGTCAATCCCGAGTCCAAGCGTACTAAATGTTCCAGCAATCGCGTACTCAGAGGCTGCGGCAACAACCAGGCCATTCAAATCGCTCACAGCCTCGTAGAATCCCCTTTCTCTGTCCGAAATCACGACATTAGGGGGCTTAATGTGCTGATCATCTGGTAGAGACGAGAGTACCTGGATGTGTAGGTGGTGATGGATTATTGGATCGAGGTGTTCACCCTTTACGTGCCGGGCCATGGCTTGGGCGGTTATCGAGGGTGGTAGGCTAAGCTTAGGCTCCAATGGTCGGTCCGGAGCAGGGGCCTTTTGGATCCTCTCCGGGTTTCTTGTCAAGTTGATAACATCGGCTGACTCGTATAGGGCTTCGACAGAGGCAAAAGGCATGATTTCCTTTCCCTCAGGATGGACCAAGACAAGCTGTTCGGCGGCACGCGTTAGAGCCACAAAGACCTCGTTGGGGCATCTATCATCTGGGAGGTCACGGCCAAGAAAATCGAAAAAAGAGGAATCGATGTTGAACAGAATGACTAGATCTCGCTCGCTGCCTTTGAACTGGTGAATTGTGGAAACACATAGCTTGCCCTTGATTACCCTGTCATCGAGAGGAACCTCGTCGTCGATTGAGACGGCGATGGGTACCCCGTAAGTGCCTGACAAGGCGTTTACCGTGTCCTTCAACAGCCCGTCTGAACGCACAGCCGGCGCTATAATTGCGCTATTCTTGGGTCCGTAGCGCGAGATGAGAAGTGAAAGCTGCTTGGCTAACGCAGAGCTGTTGTGGTAGCATCTCAGCACAACAGGCTTAGGCCCAGGCTTGAAGCTGGTGATGTACGATTCGCCCCCGAGAAAGGTATTGTTGATGAATCGAACTGACGGATCTGAGAGTCGAAAACTTCGGTTCAGCTGAGCGCTGACAAAAGGATATGGGCTGACGGCGCTGAGTATATCAGGAGCCAAGGTGAGGTAACGTTCATCTGCACCGCGGAATCCGAAAATGGATTGCCGCTCATCGCCGAGGACGACGAGACGGGCAGGTTGGCCCTCCGCATTCTGGTTGTTGGCGAGGATGAAGCAGTTGGTAAGCCAGAAGATGAGCTCGGTGCAATCCTGAAACTCGTCCAACACAATAATGTCAAAGGGTTCGAGATTCCACCAAGGGAGTTGGTTGATGGAGCGGACTAGCTTTCTCTGCTTCATCAACGTAACGTCGTCACGGACGAGGGTCCCAAAAAGCAAGCCGGCCATGGCGTGAAATGTGAATACTTCGCAGTTGGAGTAGGAGCGAAGGCGCCGCTGCGTCTCGAGCTGAAGTCTCTTTGAGTATGTGAGCACTGCTACTCGCTTGTCTGGGTGGGCGGCTACAATAGCCTCAGCCGTTGCAGTTTTGCCTGAGCCTGGCCGAGCCGACACGACAACATTGTTGGTGCTGCAGAGTTTTGCGATTTCTTGCTGCTCCTTGGATGGGGTAAATAGCCTTTTCTGTTTGCGTTTTGTTGCGAGCAAGTTGTTTGTGTTCGTGAAGCAGCGGAGGGAGCCACCAAAGAGGAAGGTCTGGTGCTGGTGTTTTATTAGCGCCATGAACGTGGAGAGGATATTTATTGTCATATTCCTCACCACCCGCCGAAGCTTGACAGTGTGCGAGATTGGCCATGCGCGGGCGGCTGGGTGCCAAGTCGAGAACAACTGGCCCAGCATCTTTGCTCCAAATATCGCTGTGATTGACGAGATCGATGATTCCTTTTGGGTTGGAGGGCGGTGTGTAGCGCCAGCGGGCTTGGAGTTTGCTTGAAAATGACCGAGTACCTGCCCTCTCCTGCCTGAGCAACTGCTGGTAGAGTTGGCAGCCTAATTAGGTACCCAGCAGCGTTTGCTGGACGATTTTAGCGGGGTTCCAAAGCTGCCAGGGCTCGTACCACAAAGGCTGCAGGTGATGTCGTAATTTGAAAATCTCCAAAAGTATCTAAAGCTCGTCTCATCCATAAACTGGGCACAAAATTGCAGGAATAGCCAAGGTTTTGCGGTGATAATGTTGAGCCGGTGTTGATTCTGGGTTCAAGGTGGTGCATGGCGGGGGGTTGAGAATTTGAGCAATCAACAAGACCAAAAGATCGCAACCACTCGTTTGCCGCCCCACCTTCCCAAGAATATTACAAGTTGGAAGAAATCAATTCAAACACAACACGTTTGATTGCCTCAGGCACTGACTCACTTTTTTGTCCATTCACTCGCCAGTGCTTGCCAGTTGACATTCGAGCTGTCGTGCCACAAGTCGTCTCGCCCAATACTGCAAAGGGGGGGTCATAAAAACCTTCGATCCTGAGCCAATTTAACTTTGACTACCAACCGTGCAGGTCTTGCGAGTATGGCTATTCCACCCTTCATCACCGTAATCCCCAGCACCGCCGCTACCACCACAAATACTCTAACCTCCGTAGGCTTGATATTTCCTGGGCTGGCGCTATTGGTGTGTTTACACAAAACGATACGTTGACCGTTCCGGATCGCCCTCTTAGACCAGCATCAGTAGTAGCCAAACGGCCCTGCACAGAAAGAATCACGATTATCTGCACGACCAGCTACAATCGTACGAAGCATCCTACCACATACAAAAAAGAATAAGAAAAAAAAAAAAAAAAAAAAAAAAAAAAAAGAGACAACGACGTGTAACGAGCAGGCATGCCACCGAGCAGAGGTAGCCGGACAAAGGCGAGGCGGTAGTACCTAGACAAAATCATCTGTGCATGCATGCAACACCCTCAATTGGGATTCGCACAGGCTAGATGGTAGATTATAATCGATCGAGGTGTAAAAAGAACCCAAAAACAATGCCTGTTTATCGTGGCGGGCAGAGAGATAGGCCATGATAGTGTAACATGCATGTAAGTGGGTGGGACAGTAGTAATATGGTCTCGGACTGCTAAAATTATCTGAATTTTTTTTTTGTTCACATACGGCGTGTAATTAAAAAAACACATAACGTCCAAAAAGAAAACAAAAGGAACGATAGAGGTTGGTAAATGTGGAGGAAACAAAAACCTCCAATTGTGAAATCATTTGCTTAGCTTGGCTCGGCTTGCCTAGGTACTGCCTATTTACAAATCCTCAAGTTTGTATCCGTTGATGAATGAATTATTTTATTAAATTTTTTACTTGTTTGAAAAGCAATCTATCCGTTTTTACTCGGTAGAGAGCGGACCCTTGCCCTGTCCCCTGTTGGGACCCTGCGAGAGGCCCTGGCTCTGACCGCCGCTGGCGTTCATCCCCTCGAGGCCGGCACCCTTCTCGTGTTCGGGGGTGGGGGCCGTCTTGTCTGCGCGGGCAACTCTGGTAGACTTTTTGACGATAACAACAAAATGTCAGAGAGACGGCTCCTTTATTATTTTGCTTATCTTTTTTTTTTGGTTGGAAGGAAAAACTTACCTCTGCGGGGCCGGCGCCCTTGATCATGTTGTGTCCCGCCTCGATGGCGTTGTCTGATGAACCGTCTCCGTTGCGAGGCATGGTTGTGATTGTGTGTTGAGGTTTATTGACTTGAATTGAAGTTTGTTGCGGTTGTTGCAAATATGGGTGTAAAACTCATGCGTAGGTAGTAGATGTTGTTTTTTGAATGGATTGGATGATGAATCAAATGTAAACTGGCATGCAAAGCGTTCACATGTATAAATAATTTCTGCTGAAGCAAAGTGGTTGAACAAATACTGATGTCATTGGTTGTGGTCATCTGGCGTAATCGCTGTCATGCCCTATATTACGTCACCCGCTGGAGCACGACCCCGCTAAGCAACTGGGGAATTGGGGGGGTTCGGCCCGCTGCTAAGAATATTCCGGAATTTATGTGACGACACTCAGCGAGCGACACAAACAAACGATCTTGATGATCGGCGCTAATACTTACAACGGTTGTGTTGTCCTGTTTATTAGGGTCCAGAATTGATGTCATTTTGTGGGGTAAAACAAAAACAAAATGCAGTCCCCCCGAACAAGCTTATTATCGAAAATCACAGGAAACTGATCAAGTTCTCGTTGGAAAGTTGGTGCACCAAGAAGTCTGGGCAGGGCCCTGGGCCAACTGTGGAAAAGAGTTCGATTGTGAGCGACTGCCGAATAGCCGGGTTCATCACATCCAACTTGATATTTACACAGAATTGAGAGGCTTCAAAACATGACACGCCAACTTTTATTTATCTCGCATTCAATTCTCGGCGACAAGCCCTGACTAGAGAAACTAAAAGGACGACATTTTTGATTGCTAATAGTATAGGTAAGGTAGTTATACTAATCAGTTTACTGCCGCAGGTCATGCATCATGGATAGACAGCGCAGACGGACGGGGTGTACCCGTGCTCGACGGCAAACCTGCACAGGCCGTGGTCGTCAACGCCGGGGGTCGCAAAATGCCCCGACTGGCCGCTGTAGGCCGGCGCGGGCACCTGCTGAGCCACCGTGTCGCAGGTGCAAATCGCAATGGGGCAGAAGCCGTAGTTGCAAGCAAAGTCGCACAGCCCCTGGAACGCGCCGGCGGGGCCGTGGCCGTCGACGCAGACGGGCGGGGCGAAGGGCGAGACGGGCAGGTTGGTGCCCGTCGACGGCGTCAGGCCGCAGATGTCGGTCGGGCAGTAGTTGCGCGGGCAGTTGAAGGCGCAGAGGCCGGTGAAGGCTCCGCTCTTGTTCGGAAGGGGGTACCCGACCGGCGCCGTGGCCGGAGGGGGGTTGGCCACTCCCTTCTTGAGGCAGACGCAGGCGGCCGAGGGGCAGTAGCCGAGGTGGCACGGGAAATCGCACATGCCGATGAAGTCGTAGACGCCGAATCCCGAGACGCACGACATGTCGGACGCGTAATTGTTCTTTGCGGGGGAAACGGCCGCGACCGACGGGCCGCGGTTGCTGCCGACCCAGGCGTTGTAGTTTTGCAGGTTGCCCGAAGGGCCCAGGCAGGTAGTCGTGATGGAGGCCCCGTTGATGGTCGCGATGGTCGTGCTGCCGCGCTTGAGCGTGATGACTACCGCTCCCGTCGCGGATCCGATGGGGACGCTGCCGTGGTAGACGCCCACGCCGCCCCAGGGCTCCTGGTCCCACGTGCCGGTCCGTGCTGAGCCGCCGATGGTCACGGTCACCTGGGCGTTGGAGGTGAGCACAGCGTCAAAGAAGATGCGGTCCTTGTTGATCTCGTCGGCGTGGTACTCGAGCTGGAGCTGCTTGGCCGTGTTGCCCGAGGTGCCGCCGTCGCCGCACTGGCCGTTCTTGTGGGTGCGGTACCAGCCCACGAGGCGTTCTTGGTTGATCGACGCGGTGCCCGACTTGAACATGGAGATGTAGAAGGGGAGCGTCTCGCGCCAGCCGTCGTGGGGCATGCCGAGGACGTAGTTGTAGGGCGCCTTGCCGGCGTTGGGTCCGAAGGCTCCGTACTGCCTGCTGTCGAGGGGCCCAATGTAGTGCGACTCGCCAAAGTCGTTCCACGAGATGATTTGGATGTAGTCTGGGCGGCGGTCGATCGAGATGGCTTGCTGCCATCGCTGGAACCAGAGGTCGTCGCCGTGCCAGAGCCAGTTCTTGTCGTAGCCGGGCATGTTGGTGTAGAACCAGGGCGAGATGGGCATCATGTAAGGCTTGGAGGTCCCGAGGGCTCCGTAGTAGGATGCGTCGGTGTAGGTTGTCATGTTGGCTGGTCCCGAGGGCCACGCGTCCCAGCTCATGAGGCCGTCGGCAACGCCATTGGCGAGCGTGGCGGCCGTGTAAGGACCCCAGGAAGACCAGTCGGGAATGAAGAAGCAGCCCGTCTGGGCCTTGATCCACACCCAGTCATCTGCACTGCCGGGACCCTCAAAGGTCGAGACGAGGGCTTGCGTGCCGCGCTTGAAGTAGGTCGCCCTGGGTCCGTAAAGCGCTATCAGGTCCCTCACGACCGTCTTATCCCAGGCACCGGCGCCGGCGTAGTCGAACGAGAAGAGAAGTTTGAAGTTGGTGACTGAAGCGGCATTGAAGGCAAGGGGGAGCTGAGCGGCGGTGGTGGCCTCGCCATTGGCCATGTTCAACACAAATGCATCGAGGCCGGCATCTTTGGCGAGGTTCATGTTGGCCTCCCAGTCGGCCTGAGAGAATTGTTCGGCATTTGCAACCTAAGTGATGATGAGTTAGTTCGAAAACCATTCAACAGGCGAAGCGCATAGGCAGTGGTAGGTATCAACACTTGCCATGAAGTGCGCAAAGACGGCGGGGGACTGGGCCCTGACGACGCAGCTTGAGCCGAAGCCCAAGACCGCGGTGAAGAGAGTGAGCAGCCTCATGATCAAGATGTCTGCGACAAGAGACTTTGAGTGTCGGTGCCTTGGAAAAGAAAGAAAAAAAGCCGAGACTGTTGATGCGATACCTCTCAGCCTTATGTATGCCTTTGTTGATGTTACTGTAGACCCTCAGGCTGTTGTTGGTGTTGTTGGTGATTGCACACCCACAAGTCACGGTCTTGGTGACTTTGGCCGGGTTTGGCGCCCAGTCCTCCAGGCAGCAGAATAACTTCAAATTTTCGGATTAGAAGTGTGATCCGGTAGTAACATTGCAGTGCCAATATTGATTGTCAGATGAGGCATGTCAGACTGGTAATAGTCTCAGCTATGCTGCAGGCGGATTACAAAACTTCATCCTGATAGAGCTATTCGTATAATGAGTGGCGTGATGGGTGTGTTACTCAAAACCTACATGCACGCAAGCCTCGCGGGGGTTCGGTGGCATTTTCTGATCCAACATACAGCCGCTCTTTGCTTTGCCTAATTATTGCTTTTGCGTAACAGTCTGGTCTCTCCAAGCAACGATGCCCCTGTGTAACGATAAGTCCCGGAATATCATTACGAGCCCCTGTATAGGACATGGTCATAACCTCGATACCTACTCATATCATCCTTAGAGGCCTTGCCGATTCACCAGCACCATTGTTGCTTCAAGGAAATTTCTACTCGGGAGTATCGATAAAATGAAAACAAAAGACTGCAGGTAAACTGATGAATGATTTGGACAAACTTAGGCATTCAGGGTTAGTATTTTTGTATTGGCCATGAGGCCTAGAAGACCGATTCAATTTAAGGATAACCTCAGAGTAACGATAATACCTCTCTGTTGCTAGAAATATTGTTACTTCGAGTTCTGATTGTGGTGCATGTTCCTTGTGCCCTTTTATCCCGTGCCGGCCCCCCGGTTTGAGCCTAGCTTGGGTTATATCGGACGGAACCTGTGTCTCGCTACCATTTCAACAATTCGGCTTCTCTCATGCAGGACCAAAAGACGTTTATACCTGCGTTGTAAAATTTTTTTTTTTTTTTTTTCCCCTCGCAGCGGTTTTGGCTTAAAGCTGTCTCAGAGGTTGAAATACGACTGGGAGCTAGTCTAGATAGTACATAGTTAGGTAGGTACATAGGTACGTATGAGACATGGTGATGGTGGTCTAAGCTGTGCCACAATCCAACCCACCCATGCCGCCTTTGGTTACATACAGTCCCCAGGCAACAAATATTGGTCCACTCAGTGTTACCCAAGTCACATCTTCAATCTCGCCAAGCTTTGCGGGTTCACTGTGGTAGGTTGGCCGTTCAAAATGCAGCCCTGGGATCCCCACTTTTGTGTGGCTTCTGTCTTTCTTTTAGCTTTTCTTGCAACGCCCTAGTCTACACCTTGTGTAGGGCATGTTGTTCTTCATGATCTAGTCAGGTCGGTGCCGGCATCGTTCGCCCCGATCGCCGACAGAGACCCATGCCTAGTCATCGATGCCCTTCCCCACCAACATCCTCGGACCATTTGTTCCGTTTCTTTGTCACTGACGCTTAAATCCCCCCTTACCATTCTTTCTCATAGAAAAACCCTCCCCTCAGGTTGATCACGATACACGACACGGCAGCTTGACGGGAGAGCTTGGATATTCAATCTTATTTCTCTTCTTCACTTGTCGCGTTGCATAGGTAATGGACTGTCATCAATGGTTCGTCGCGGCTAAATCGGAAGATTTCTTTCGTAGGTAAGTAAGTAACTTTGATACCCTACCTTAATGTAACTACCTATGTACCGCGCTTGCACCACTTTGCCTTGGAAGGTAGGTAAGTAACCACTGTGTTTCCCACATCAACTTCTTGTTATTATGATTATGATTATTATCAGGTATTATTATTTGCACCTTGTTTTTTTGATTTTCCCCATAGCATGACACTATGAATTTCCCGTATTTTCAAACAGAGGAGAAAACTACAGCAACATCGGTCAACACTGTTGAAGAAAGCCCCTTCAACCTCCAGCCAAACACAAAGGTACCTTACCCAGGTACTTTTTCAGGTACCTGCCTACCTAGGTAAGGTACCTTACCCGCCCAGGGCCGGCCCGGGTAGGTACCTAGGTAGTCTCGGCACGACTCCACCCATCTCTTCCGTCGAGTGTTCTCCCCTTTTGTGACACCACCCGTTTCGTAATTCATGATTTTATTACCGTTTCTTTGCGTCAAGATTGAATGAGCGTGTCCGACTTCGTCTCTGAGGATCAGCCAACATTCTTGCACTGGATATTGATATCATCCATGAAAAATACGTAATCCTGTTGTAAATTACAAGCTTCCGAAGGATTGTGTCGTTGGTCGCTAGCGTGGGCAATTTGCAAGATGCCCCTGGTTGGTTGTAAACGTCTTTGTTAACAGACTGCGCGGAGCAAACTGCCCAGATCTGTTAGCCCTGGCGCAATGCCAAGATCTCATCTCCCAAAGGGGCCCCCCCCGATGCCGAGCACAGCCACTACCCAAGACATTAAGTTGCCAGCGGCCCTGCCAACGAGGATGCCGAATGCCGGCGGGCCCAATCAGATCCCATGGGGACGTTGACTGAACCACCAAAAGGAGAGACACTACCTAGATATAAGAAACACATGAAACCCCATCCTCCCGATCTTGGGTTTTTGAAAACATCAACATCTGTCCTAAAATATCAGTTTGCTTGGCTGGGACAAAAAAAAAAAAAAAAACCCCGGGAAATGGCCAACAAGAAGCAAATGGCGGCAATGGCACGTCTCGTCTTGCTCTTGGGGCTGCTCCAGCCAGTAAGCGCCCTGTACTGGACAGTCACCTCGTACTATGTCTATACCACGACTACCATGGCCGAGCCTTATGGCTGTACCGAATCCTGCACCGCGACCATTACCTTGGAGCACAGGGCGAACATCGTTCGCGGCCTGCCCCCATCGGCCACACCAACCTCGAGCGACAGAAGGGAAATGATCCGCGAAAACTACGAAGTCGTCTCACTTTATTACGAACCCGGTTCGGTCCCCAAAACAGACCTCTACGACTCACACGAAAGAGAAACATCCACCTACATGAGGCAAAAATATGTAGTGCCAGTCACATACACTGCACCCGCAAGCTGCCCGACACCATTCACGGTAGCCACCTACACTGAAGTCGGCGTGCCCTCGGAGGTCATGCCTCTCCTTGAGCCGACACTAGCAGTCACGGACATAGGTGACGGTTATGCGCTACCTCAAGTGACAAATTTCGTCGACTCGAACGATCTACCCCCGACCGACCGACTGGTAGCAGCCACCACGGATTGGGTCTACACGGCCATGATCGCCGACTGCCGGAACCCGACAGCCACGGGAGCAGCGTTTTACGGCACCATGGGCTTCAAGTCCGATACTGGGCCGTATAAGCACTGCAACCGTTACTACCGCGGCTGCTGGGGCACCGCGACCTGGGTCATCGTCCTGGCCGCCGTCCTGCCCTCGATTTTCCTCCTCGGGCTAGTCGAGTCCTTCCTCTGGTTCCGCCGGCTGATGACGGGGAAGCAGGCCCTGAGGTTCGGAACCATCATCTGGTGCCTGTCTTGCTTTTTGCTCTTCTTCTTCACAAGGATCCAGCCCGCGCGGAGCCGGGAGGACCAGGAGGCGCTGCGGGCGAGGTGGAAGGGGATGGGCGCCTCGCGGAAGCTGGTGCTGTGGCTCAAGTGGGGCTTCAGGCACAAGTACCCTGTCGAGCTGCTGGGGGATCCCAGCGCTGGCACTGCCGGCGGTTCGAGCACTTCGCTCGTCACTGTTGTTGTGGATGAGCAGGATCCCCCGCCGGTTTATAAGAGAGTTGATACAGCGCCGCCGGGCTACGGGCCCGCTGCGGGCGCGAAGCCTGGGGATGATAGCGATGATGGGGCAAGCGGCGTTGATGTCGAACGTGCCGCAGCGCCACCGGCTCCTCCGCCTGCTGCGCATGTTGCTGCACATGAGATGCCGACTGGTCACGGTCGACAGCAGCAGCAGCAGCAGCAGCAGCCGGGGACTCAGAACTAGACACAGACGGGGGGTTCACCGCACTCATGGCAGGCCACGGTGAAGAGAAGAGGGCGAATGGCTCTTCGGGGGGTTTTTTTTTTTTAAAAAAAAAAATGTATAATGATAATGATAATCCTATATGCAGGTATGGAAGCTATTACGGCATTGCCAGCAGACTCTCCGAGTCACGACTCAAATAGATAAACATGTTATTAATAAAACGTTGTCTCCGTGACATTCATTGGGACTCTCACAAGTTGCACATTGTAATACTGTACATAGGTTGTTTTTCAAGACGATTAATTAATTCTCCGAACCTTGCAGCTTCAGCAATCTTTCCAATTTTCTTTCCAATTCCCCTATTACCCACAAAGGTGAAAAAAAAAAAAAAAAAAAAAAAAAAAAAAAAAAAAAAAAAAAATTAATATTTTTTATTTTAAAAAAAAAAAATATTTAATTTTTTTTTATTAAAAAAAAAAAAAAAAAAAAAAATATTTTTAAATAAAAA